>VZSZ01000472.1:57675-87797 GCA_013398815.1 Ibidorhyncha struthersii | reverse complement strand
ACTGATTTTTTTTTTTTTTTAAAAAAAGGCCATTTAAACCCCAGAACAGACTGACAATCAGTGGGATTTGGGGTGTGCTGCTGGTTTTGACAAGGTGGTCTGCGCTTTTTAATCATCAAGGGTACATCTAACCAGGTTCCCACTGAGGGGTGCCCTGAGTATCCTGGCAGAGCTAGACTGAGACACTCTGAACAGTGGACTCTCCCTAATACGAAACATGCCTAGGTTTTTAATGAAAAATTCAAGAATAAAAGTAAGCACAACATTAAAGCAGCCACAAAAAATTGGGAAGTGTTGTACGTCGCCCTCTTACCCCAACAGTACATTCCCTGCTGGGTAAAGCATGAGACGAATCTGTCATTAGCCACTAAGAGTCAGTTATCTGCAAAGAATCTGTCAGAACTGGCTGAAAACTTTCTGTTCCCTGAGCCCTCCCTACAGCCCTTATAGCTGGCCCTGGTCTTCAGCAGACACTGGCATTCTGAGGCTAGAAGGGATGCTTACGTTGCGGTGAGGTTAGTTTTGCACACTTGTGCAATATATGGGTAGTTGAGTCGCAGCCTGTGTAGGTACACTGACACCTGAGTGTCCTCAGGTCTGCTGTGGTGCGATGCTGCAGGGAGGAGTTAACCAGAGTCAGGTTATTTCAGTTGTAAACAGTTTTACTTTTCTTTTCCTTTTCACTTTTTAATTTTGCTTATATTTTACTTTTTGGGTTTTTTTAGCTTTGTTTCACACAGCCATGCTAAATAAGTGTGTGAGTGATAAGGGGTCTTTCTTGCTGGGCAGCAGCAAGCCTTGAGTTGTGTTAAAGTCATTGAATGAAGGTGCACCAATAGTGAGAGCTCCTCTTCTGCTGTGTGTGCGGTGTTAATTCATGACTTGTGGCTCTTAGGAAATCAGACAGGCTGGTGTCAGGAACCAAAGGGCGTCTTAGACAAAACTTGCAACAAGTAATATTGGAATGAATCCAAGCCCCAAGCCTGGGCCTCCCTTTGCAGAGGGGACTTTATCTGTACTCAGCTGCTGTATGTAGAAAGTGCTTATGTGAGGGAGGTGATGACTTCTTATCCCATCCTGAGCTGGGAAGGGCGGATAAGAGAAATATAAGTAACCTTTGCATCCAGAGTAGTGAAAAAAGTCTGTTATGCTTGCAAATCGTGTTTCTCTGAGCATCACTGAAAGGTAATAAATCATTCACAGACTTATTAGAGCAGCTGCCTGCGGCACACCATCTCTGTTGCATGTAGCTGAGCTAATCTTTATAAAATCAGCTTTTTGAAAAGTGGGAATTATTCCTAGCTAACATAATACTTGGTTTCAAAACTGTCCCTTTTGTAGCAGATATCTGGGGTTTTCAGCCAGTCTTTCAAATAAGTCCTTTCTTTTCCATTTCAGATGGATGTTTTTCATTAAATGCTTTCATCGCTTTTTTTTTTTATACACAAATCAAAAGACAGATCTGTTTCTTTGGAGACCACATATTCTTAGATTCGTATTCAACAAAGTACTTTTGCACATTTTTAATAGAGTAGGCAGAAACATTTTTCTTGTTTCATGATGTTTTTAATTGAAGTGAAAAGTCAGTGCTGAGCATTTTCATAAAATGAAAATTAAAAAAATCTGACTAGGTTTGAACCATTTTGCTTTAATTCTGCTCTATCATTTTTAACACTTTCCTTTTAAACAAAAAGTAATGTCAAAGCAGAAAGGAAGCAAAGTTTATCAGAAATATGAAGAGAAACTGTTTCTACAGCTTCATAGCATAAAGCTTAAATGACAAATTCCTCAAAACCAACTCCTACTGTGATTAATTTTGTTAAAAATAAATCAACATCTTCCAGTAAAACCTGTCTATTTAAAAGATTCTGACCAGTAAAACTACCACAATTTATGCCTCTGCATAGCCCACTTGTTTTCCAAGGGGCCTTCGCAAAACTTTCTGCTTTGTTTTCCAAGGGGACTCATCCCATGCACGTTTCAGATGCAGTTTTCTGTGTGTAGGAAAAGCAGGTGTATGCCCTAAATGGCAAAACACAGGATCAGTTTGTTGCCATCTGATTTAAAATGCTATTCAGGCTTGATGGGTTGGTGGGCTGTGGTGTCTACCCACGTAGCAGCACGTGCCCTGTGCTGGAAGGGCCAGTGTTGCCATCGGTGAGCGTGGTGTGAAGAGGCACGTAGCAATATTAATTTAACTGGAGGGAGAAGAGCACTTATCTTTACCTACATGTTGTTTGAAATTTCTAATGTGTTGCACAAACATGAATTACTCTTTGCATTTGCTGAAAAGATAAAAACTACTGCTATTACAAAGCCGACGAGGTGTAAGAGCTATGATACAGCCATTACTGCTGCTGTCTCTCTTCCAGATGTAGGACTTATTCCTATAAAGCTACAGCAATCCCCATTAATGTGAAACTTCATGTTGCATCAGAAAAATGGGATTTTTCAAAAACATTCCGCATCTGTCTAAACCACTCCTGTTGAAGTTCTGCCAATGCCATGTGCTTCAGAAGATGACCTTGCGTGTTTTATACTGTGGGAATCTTGGCTGGGTATGAAATGGGAAAAGAAAACAAGAAGCAACGAGCTGCTTTGCCAACCCAAATGACTTCAGCAGAAATCTTTAGTATTATCTGTCAGAGCACTGTCTCTTAGAAACCTGTGACAGAGACTCATTTTTTATTTAAACAGGACAGAAGAAACTTGAAGCTCCCAAGCCTTATGGCTCTAGGGAAAATGTAATTATTATTTCTAGAATAGTTTGTTATACAATTTTTTAAGTCAGTCCTTCTTATGGTTACTGTGAGGAGTTGCCCTCTTGACTCCTCAGGGCTGGTAATTACTGTGTCCTGAGAGAACGGATCTAGAAGTTGGGTAAGCTGATCCCTAAAATGAGGTTGAGTGCTGCAGGGAGAGGACTGAGATGCAAAATTAGGAAAATTGAAAATGGATGGAGTTTAGTTAAGTGGAGACTTGTGCATGTTGAAAATTTGCCTATATTAAAAAAAAAAACCTACAATAAATATAAAAATTGTATGATGGCTCTTGATAAAGGCTGGCTTTTAATGGTAGTCTAGACTTTAAAAGATTTGGCTCTTTACTTCAAATGAGTGTGAACAGGAATCACCTCCCCTCCCACACATACAGAGAAATTCAGGCCTCGCTGAATAAGGGAGAGATCAAGACTGTTTTGCATCAGAGCTGTGAAATCACAAGATGGAAGTGCTTGCCTGTATTATCTGTCTATTGAAAATTGCTGTAGAAGATAAGTAAAACTATCTGCTAGAAAGTGTTGAAAGTAAACCCGGTTAACAAATGGGTTTTTTGAGGCTGTTTACATACAGCTCATGTTGGTGACTGTCCTATTCCGAGTTAGAAAAGTATGAAAGTTTCAACATTTACCTAAACAAGAGGTTAATGTGCAGTCCTAATATTGGTTGCATTGCTTGTCTCTAGAAAGTAATGAGTATCTGGCTAGTTTTACCTCTAAAATTAAATGTTCCACCTATGGGTGGATATAAAAGTTTGTGTTTGTGCAAGTGGAGGCTTATTCAAGAACAGGCTAAATATATGGTTCTTACTTATATTCTGGCTGTCTGCAGGACCCACGAGGGCTGGTTTTGTTTGTGTAACAAGTGGATGAATCTTATTCTTGTTTGAGTGCCTGTGCTAGACGCTCTGCCATACGTAGTGAATGCTGGCCTGCACGTGCATCTTACAGACCACTAACCATGGACAGCTAAGTATTCTCTAGAGCCATATCTCTGCTGACAGCTTATATTCAATGTTTAAGAGAGACTCAATCATGGAGCTGTATTTATGGAGAAAAAACACAGCCTCATCTTCTGAAGCTATTTTGTCAGGTAATTCTTTTCTTCCTTCAGAAGTTCGTGGTGGACACTGTATTTCTGGTTTTGTGCTTGGACATCCTGAGAGTTAATACACATTGTAAAGGAACCCTGTTTTTCTTTCTCTGTTTCCCTCTGTCTCTGTCTTTCTGGCAGTCTCAGATAATAAACGTATAAGAGTATCATTCTGCACCACATCACCATGCTTCTGTTGCTGAGAGCTCATTTTTTGTTTGATTTCTGGTTTCTGTGGTTACCATCTAGTGGAGAAAAACACAGTAGGAACATGAATAACATACAATGATGTTAGAAAAGCTATTAATACCAATAATACAACTTACGCTTTTTGTGCCTTGAAAGTACCCAAAGCATTAGTTTCCTCAAATGCCCGAACCAAATTTGGATATTGGGGTGGGGTTTTTTCCTAATTTTCTGTTGTATCTTTAATGTTTGTCATCCTCGCTCTCCTATACTCTGGAAGAGGTCCACAGCTGCCTACACCTTTCTTCATCTTCCCATTGAGTACCACATCCCACTGCAGTGTCCCCACCTACAAAATGGGGAGAATGACCTCCCTGTATATCTTTAAAGTCATAGGAGGAAAAAAAAAAAAAAAACAGCATGTGTGAGCTGAGATGATGATGGATGATTCTCAGAAACAAAGAAGTAGTAACAGGGGGAGGAAAAAGGAAATAATTGGAGAGTGCCTTGCGGTAGGAGGATTTTTGGAGTGCCATGAAATGAGTGGAGGACTTCCATGTGGTCTGCCTTTATTAATCTTGTGTGCTGGGCAGTGCTGAGGGGAAGTGATTGCCTAATAGATATTTTGTCATTATGTCACTAGGGTAAGGTTAAGAGCAATTAAGCTCTTTTTAAGAAGGCAAACATGAGGAATAAATAAAAAATGCTAGAAATAGAACTCTTTTATTCCAAATAAGGGGGAACTGTACAGTGATTAACTGTTTTATCTAAATTGGGCAAACTGATAGAAATGCAAGTTAATAAGCTTAAGTCACATGTTGTAGTTCAATCTGGTGATTTCGTGTATAAACTTCATTCATGACAGGTAGGAATAAAAAACTAAACTACATTTAGCATTCTTTTAGGTGAACTTGCTGTAATTTACTGAAACTTATTTTTCAGTGCCTCAGGTACCCATTTGACATAGAGATCCTTCAGCTTTGCCTGCCTGGCTGTTTATCAGAAGAGGGAATAAGCATATTTTTTGGCATAAATGAGTCTATATTGATCTCCTGTTTAGCTTCTCATTATTAGCAATAAGTTGTTCTAATAAATACTTGGGGCTTATGCATAGTAACAGGCAAAGAGTAAACAGCAGACTTTGTGCCAGTGGAATACCACAAGACCTTGGAAATAGTAAGCAGTCTGATTCCACACACTTTTGTGTGTACCCCTTTCTTACATTGCTTTTTCACCATGTGGGCCTGTGTCCAGTGTCCCAACTTTGACCACTCAGAGGCAAATCAGAGGCTTCATCCAGATTCTGCTGCAAACAATGAGAATGTCCATTTACTCACTAGATATTTACTATATTTGCTGTAGTAAGTCCTGTTTATCTGTACTCACGAAGAAGTCCAAGGTGATATCCTGGACCTGTGTAAATCAGTTGGAATCTTACAGCTATCTTCAGAAGTGTTCAGATTTCTAGACAGCAGCAGTGTGGGGAGCTTAAGAAGTTGAAACCTGATTGAAGTTGGCACTTAGACTATACGTTGTTGTAGCTTAGAGCAAATCTCAGTTGCAGAAGGCCATGTATCTATCTTTCCTTGGAAAACAGATGTAAGACAGGCACAGAAAAGGGAACAAAGGTTGTCAGTTACTTTTCCCCCAGAGCACTTAGATAATTCATGGTCACTGTCTACAGCAGACAGAGGTGATCCACAAAAACCAATGAAGCTGAGATGTTTGAGTCTTTTTAGGAAAGTAGTGAGTGGCGTACTTTTGTCCTGGCATCATGTAAGAGATGAGACTGTTGAAGTTTGGGCCTGTCAAGTCCCAAGGCAGGAGGATGTTAGTTCTTGAATGAGTTCAGTCTGCAGAGCTGTGGCAGCACAGTGCAGTAACAGCATGGGATGCAGGAGCAGTAGCCAACTGAGCCCCAGGCCTGTGGAAGTTACGTGTGCCTCTTAGCAGGAAATGTTCTCATACCTGAGCAGAGCTAACAAAATTTCAGGTGTTTCCTCAAATATTGTTAAGTTTATCTGTAAATGAGGGCATCTTTGGCTGTTCAGGGTCCCAAGCCTGCTGCTGTGACCAGCTGATAAGTGTCTTGCAGAGTCTGGCCGTCTTCTCCTTGTTGCATACTGTCCTGGTTTGAGGTAAAACGGGACCAATTTTGTTCAGTAACTTTGCTGCTTAGCTGGGCCTCTTCTAACTGCTGAAATTAACAGCATATTGTGCAGACAATGTTCACTCTCTGAGTGATAAGACCTATGTTTATAGTTGATGTCCAGGCATGGTATGCGGAGAGGCTCTTGCTTATACTTATCGCTATCACAGCCAAGGCCAACCAACTTTGTTGTTTGCCACGTTGGAGGGTTGGAAGCAGAAAAGCCCAGTGGGGTCCCACCTGTNGAGCTGGGGGAGCTGGCTCTGGCTCTCTCTCTCTCTTCCTTCAGTGGCCGACATCTGAGGAGGACTGTTCATCTGCCTTTGGTCCCGATCCTGCCTGCAGATCCGGAATCCAGTTCCCATCCATCACTGAGTCCAGCCTGGGGCTGCCCCAGTGCCAGCCGGTGTGGTGATTGTCATCCTGGGAGCTTGATACAGTTTTGTATATATTTCATTATTTTCTTTTTATTTTATTATTAATATTTCATTAAAGTAGTTTAGTTCCTTCTAAACTCATAAGTCTCTCTTTCCTCCTCTGCCTTTCTCTTTGAAGAGGGGTAGAGGGGAGCATCTGTCGGTCCCATTTGGGGTCCCCCACGTCCCCAGTGGGATTTGGCCTAAATCACGACACATACCTATGCTAGGATGTTTGCTTCTGCTTGCTCCAGCTTTAACGCATAACGTAACCCATGGGACGATTACTGCATAAACCCCTGGTTTTAATTTAAGGGCTTGCACACAGTCACATATACCAGCTGAGTGGTGGGAGCCAATAGCATGTGTGCCCTCAACCAGCAGTCCTGCTGGTGGAGGCTGGCAGAGCGCCTGGGAGATGCAAATTCATATTTGCCTGCCCTGACCATCTCCTCCTCCCAAGGCATCTGATTTTGGCTGCAGTTGGAGACAGGGAAGCGAGCCAGATGGCCGTCTTTTGGTTTTCAAGGCAGCAGATAGAGTGCTTGCAAGTAGTGTTCAGCTTTTCATTCCTAGAGGGCATGACTTGGATGACATTTGCTGAGGCTGAAGAGCACACATGGATAGGCTCCATGGCTCAGGGGGTGTGGAGAGTGTGTGACTCCATTGTGTGTCAGACCCTGGAGGGTTGGTCACAAAGCTTGGATTTTCCAAATGACTTCAGCCTGCCCATCTCTGAGCAGCTGGGGTTATGTCTTAGCTGATATAATCCCATGTAAATAGATGCTCCTGGGAGTGAGATCCTAGTCTGTGTAAAACCACACAGATCACCTGGTATTATTCACAGCTATGCTCTTTTATACAAGGCCAAGACATGCCCCACTATGGAAGAAGCCTCCAGTCTTTTATCAGCTCCTGTGTGTTTCCATCACTGCTTGCTGGTGATGTGCTGCAGTCGGGCTGTCCACCGTATCTGAGATGGCAGGAGGCATTCAGGAGGTGCGCGTAACCCTGGCACAGTGCTCAGTTTGGCAGGGGTTCTCAGCTGGTGTCAGATGATGCTTTTGCAGTGAACATGTCCATGGCTTTCCTGCGCTCTCTTGATACTCTACACTGGCTGTTTAACTCTCTGCTAACTGTGGAAAAGCAGCTGACCCAAACTGTCTCAGCTAAGAGAAGATTAGGTAGAGGGAAGCCTTCATTTAAAAAAAATAAAAAAAATAGAAACACGGTTGGGAAAGGATGGTAAGTCCTTTAAGAACCTAAACATTTATTTAGCAATGTAAAAATTCATTTAAAAGCCTAATACCTTCTGAGCCTGCAAGATATGATTAGATTCATTTTTTCAGAAAAAAACTATTTAGCATTGGTCTGCGGTGTTTTGAGAGATGTATCCTTGGTGCATTCTGGCCTTCTGGAAACCAGAACAAATACAAAATCCCTCCAAAAGAAACACCATAGTATGCCTGACCTGCAAACAAATACTAAACAAATGCATTTCAGAAACCTCTGAATGCCAAATTCTTGTTCTGCTACATCAGTCTGAGCTATCCGTCAGTCTGTAGTTACCTGCAGGAGGGAAGGAAGGGGTAAATATCTCTCATGTTCAAGGAGTCTCACGGTTATGCTTAGCTGAAGCTTTGGAGTTCCTCCTGTTGGGAAATCTCAATGGCACAATCAAGACGATGGAAACACAATAATTCAATTTATCTCTTTTTTTTTTTTTTTTTTAAATCAGGGATATGGGAGGGCTTTTCCTTATTTTGTTGTAAGCTGAAAATTTAGGGAGTAGGTGAGCTCATCACATTGCTGTGGAGGAAGCTTGGAGGATAAGAGAAACTGAAGGCAAGGCAAGAAAATGAGCTGCTGTCATTTTTTTTTTTTTGTGGTGTTTTGCAGCACAGCCCTCTGCTTGATGGGCTGAGTTTCTACTGTCTTTTCTCAATCTCATGCAATGCAAGGAAGTGTGCTGTTTTCACCATCTTTACCCAGCTCAAGAAGGATTCAGTGTGTATCAATCATTACATTATTTACTTCTGAGTGTTTTCAGGATTACTACGTGAGGTCAAGGGAACCAGGAGTAACTGTGCTAATCACTGAGCTCCCAGTCCTGCCATAACAGCTTTAGTGTTGTCATTTGCATGTAATTAACACTTATGATGGTGTTTTAAAGTACCACTTTAATCAGCCAGGAAGATTAATGGTATTTTTCAGTATCATTACTATCAACATGTACAAATAATTATTTTTGGTGTTTGAGGTAGATTTTTTTCTTTGCAGATCAATAAGGCAAAATGCAACACTTCATTGATCAATAGTTTTTCTCCCTCCTTCTGCTTCCTTACTAGATTAGAAACCTACAGAACCACTTTGCTACAGATTGTTGTATTTACTGTGAATTCTTTTCTTTAATTTCCTAATCTGATCTGAAAATTGAGCTGAAAACTAGCAGTCACTTCGTATGTAATACTGTAGTCAGGTTCCTAACCGAGACAGATGTCTGCAACTACTCTTACTTTACCAAACTGCTTGTTCCACTTACTTTGTCTCTGACTGGGCTTTAATTCACAAGGAATTATTTTCTTTTGTATGTGTAAGTTTCTAAGTTCAGGAAATTACTATCCACCCATATATTTTGATACTGTGTTGTACAATTCTTTGTTTCACTTTTGCTAGTTGCTCTCTTCTCAGTCTTCATTATTTATTCATTATTTATCATCTTCAGCTGTTAGAGAGAGGAGAAAAGGGAGCATCTGGCCCACCAGTATCATGTATGGAGCAATGTTTTGGGGCTTCTTTGGTTGTTGAATCTTTCCATACTTAAATCAGTTTTATCTAGGGTATCACTCCTACAATGTTGTTGAGTTGCAGGCTGCTCACTGTAAACCATCTAGCCAAGTAACAAAGTTGTGATGTAAATAAGTGCTGTAATCACATTTTACAAACGGGGAAATAAAGCACCTGCCCACACAGATAAATGGCAACAAATACAAACCGAGCTCTGCTCAGTAGTAATAAACCAGAAGCTTTTATAAATGCGTTGAGGTATTGAAAACTTCGTAGGAGATGCATCTGCTTTTGTTTGGAGGCTCAGCCCTGCCAATACAAATGCCAGATACTTAAGGGAAAAGATCTTTACTGCTAATGAGAAACTGTGTGGGGTATACCAAGAGGTAAGAGTTTGCTATTAAGCAGTAACATACTCTGTACCGAGAGGCAGTAATTTACTACATTCAAGTGGTGCCAGAGCTGGTAAGCCTGAAGAGGCATATCTGTATGTAGTGTGTCTGAGCCATTTTCTTCACCCTTACATGAGTCTTTGGTACTGGATGTTAGAGATGTGTAACTGTTCATCTGTTATTTCAGAAATGGGATAAAAGTGGTGCAATTCCTGCTCTTAGGTCTGCTCCTGTATGGCCTTTTTTAGGACTGGATTTGAAATTTTGTTTTTCAGTGCAGTGCAGAAGGACGCTCCTCATACATTTATCAAAAAGAGAATCTCTCCAAAGTGGACATGAAAGTAAAGAGGAAAAATGCATAGTAAATGGCTTCAAAGTTCACAAGAAGAAAGACTTCTCAGCCCTTTCAGCTTAACAGAACCAGGGCTCAGTACTGTCTGCAAAATTTGCTCTGAAAGCTGTGTAAACTCTGAGTTAACCAACTCCGAGTTAACTAACATGCCAAGAGACGTGTTACTGTGGCTACCCAGCTACAGGGGTGCCAGGATAACTTGGCTATGTTTACTTCAACAGCGGCACTGTGGACACATCCAGTAAGTTTTATCATAGTCGTAACTCTCTTTTAGAAGCTAAAAGGATTCAGTTTCCTCTCTTACACGTTATAAAGCATATTCTCTGGAATCTGGAGACCTTTTAACTTCTGAAACTTTCCCAAGGTTGCAGCAGCATAAACACTAGAGTTATTGCCTAAACACAGGTAATAACTGCCTGTAGCAGTTTGACAGGCATCTTTTTATAAAAGGGGATTAATGATGAGAAAAAGTGGAAAGGATTTTCACTACTGCTTTGTACGTTGTTGTAAAAGTTAAAGGAAGGGAAAAAAGACAGTTTTTAATTCTTTTGACCTAAAAAAGCACTGTATTTTAAGGAAGACAAATATTATCATGAAATTTTTCATTTCTCTGAAAAGCTTAATTATTCTTGAATGCCTTGATGATAAGTCTTCTGTAAGCTTTGACTATTGATCAAATGGCTGAAAGCCAAGAGTTATTTACTACCAAGTGTTACTTAGGCCATAGCAGACAGTCAGGGGCATTAACCCAATTATACAATGATTATTTTGGAAGAAGAATGTGCCATTTGAATACATAAATAATGCACTTCACCATCTTAACATTGTGAAGGGGGGCACTGGCGCTGAGTAACTGCAGACTTCTGAGAAATCGCTTTGGGAAAATTTTCAAAGATGCCATCAGGGAGGCAGGCGTCTGGCTCCTGGAAGTAAGATGACAAATTTGTATCATTTGAGCTTAAGCCTACCTGATGCTTTTTGCTGAGGATCACCATTGCTGCGTGATCTTCTTGTACTCTGGAGCAAAACAGAGACTTGGAGTCAAAAATGCTGCTTGGACCTTCCCTATATTCCTGGTGAAGTACACTAATAGCTTATCTCTTGGCAGACTCATGTCTTATTGCACATCTGTGCAGACTGACAGTGTTGCAGGAAAAGGTTTTCCCGGGGCTGTTTTGCTCCTTGCTCAAAGCAGCTGAGTGTAAAGCTGGAGATGCCAATTATCCCCATGGGTAGTCACCCACACCATGTTCTCACAGACAGATCTAAGTGTTTCGTGGTGTACCTTCCGCCTCTGAAGGTGGTTACTTTCCCTGCCCGTAGTCCTAGCTTTATCCTCCAACCAACTCACCTATATCAGCTCTTGTGTTTGGGTAGGTGCCAAACTCGTGGAATCAGTCCACCAGGACAGTGTACAATTGCCCTGGCAATGCCAAAGGGGAAAAAGCACAGCTTCCTGCCAGATGGACCTGTTGATTTGACTGACCCTGCAGCTGCAACATCAGTAGGCTTAATATAAGCAAAGAGGAGGGAGATGCAGGACCACTCTGATCCATTACATTGGATCAAGTGCAAATCTGGAGTATGTATAATGAGTGTCTAATACAAGACACCTAAGATAAAAAATCTACGGTAATTCTGAGTAATCTTGTTTGTGGTTGGAGCTAGCACACTGCATGTATGAAATATTGTAAAAATACCACCTAATCTGACAAATCAGACCTTGCCAGTCTGATGCAGAGCAATGCTATAGTAATGCATGGACTGCCCACAGGGAAATTTTTAATGTTAGTATTCAGTTTAGGACCTGCAATGATGCTAAGTAATTAGCTCTGGAGTCCGTAGGTGTTTAGTGAGAAAAGTATCCAGTAATGATGGGGTGAGGGATCTTCCATAAAATAGCGTAAGATCATGTTTTAAAAGGCTATGTGTTAATGCACAGGAGTATGAATTGCACTGGCATTTCCTGAATTTTTTTGCTAAGTACTTGCTATGTATTACTTTGAGTCTATTTAATACTGAGTTTTCTGCTGGAGCATTTGCTTGCCTATATCTTTGGTGGCCTTTCGGCTTTCCTGAATATAAAAGTGGAGGTAATGTTCAAGTTGAACGCTTGGAATATGGACTTTAAGATGCAGATTTTTAACTTACTTATATGAGTAAATGCCTCATCTTTACATCATCCGTTCTTGTCACGGTACTAAACTGACTTCCCTTGGGTTGGGATTTTCTGTCTATTTACTTCTTTTAACATGTACAAAGCTGATGTTTGACCAGTAGTATTGTTTGGCTGTGATATTTTTAGAGTAGACAAAAGCCATCCCTGTAATCACCATCTCACTTGTTTGTCTCAGCTTTTTCAACTTGGGAAGTCAATGGCAAGGTCCAATAGGAGAAATGGGAGAATGCTTCTTAGCAGGAATCTCTGAGCAGTATTTCGATTAGAAACGTCAGATTTCTGTCTTGCCCATCTCTTCTGACTGCTCTGGGTCAAGTGACTGGAACGTACTGCCGTAACCTAGATCCTAACTGGGATCATTCTGTTATCTTCAGTGAAGTTACTTTAGATGTGTATTTGTGTAACTGAGTAAGGGAGACCATGCAAATTTTGACAAGACAAATGAAAGCCAACAGAAATTACATGTGGCGTATATAGACTGGAAGATTGTTCCTAAGGCTACCATGTAAAAGTAGTTTCTATAAGAAATTGGCAACATAAAGAAGAGATCAGCCCAAATCCGTGAAGATCAAAGAATGCATAAAAGTCAGATCTTCGTCCCAGTTAATTTTTTAGAGACTCTTCTGTATCAGGGACATGACTTATTCCTTACATTCCTAGTTTAAGAGGTTGTATTTAATAACTTCTTTTGGTCTTGAACTCCTTAGTTGTAGTGTAGTCTTTTCGCTGGCATGTCCAAAGTTGCATATACAGTATTTCTTGAATGCAAATACAGGATTCACATTCTGCTTTGTGTCTCAGATGCTACTTTGTAGTGAAGTACCAAAAACTCAGTGAAGTTTTGTTACCTGTATTTCTTCAATAACTGAAGTTGCAAAAGACTAGCAGAAACTTCTACCAGTGACAGATACTACATAGGAAATAAATGTTGCACCTGTTGTAAGTTTTGGAAACAATGTACATAGTTTGCAAATTCTTGTCTAGTTTTACTTTATATTGATCAATCAAACCTTGGTTTTAATGAGGCCCAAAGAAAAACAAGAGAAAGTAGTTTGTATAGATTAAGGTAAAGCTTTTCTGTTTATGGACACAGAGGAAAAAAATTTCAAATATAAGAGCCCATGCAAGACCTGATTTTCAGAAGTCCCAAACATCACCCAACCCCACTGAAATGAGTTGGAGCAGAGTCAAAACTGCTTTACCAGAGTAAAGACACTTTATTTTTCCATGTATTCAAAAGTTACAAAGAAAGTTTAGGCATTCTTTGGAAAAACAGAGACAAATGCTCTGTTGATCTACTATACTACACCTGTTCATTGCCTGTGTAACAGGCAACTCTATGTATATTGCATTTGTAGGCTGAGTTATTACCTATTTATAACTAAAATATTCATGGAGTATCTCTGAAGTTTCAGAAGTCATCCATTATAGATTCAGGTCATAGTTTGCAGTCTGTATTTACACTTGGCTTGATGCACAGCAGCAAACCCTCTGCTTTGCAGCTCAAGAGAGAGTGAGTAAACCCAGATGCTGCAAACACAGGGGGGAGACGAGGCTTAGACTCCATCCTCTGTGGTAAAGTCTGAGTCTCTGTTCTTGTGCTTTTCCTTCCAGTCCCTGCTGGATCCTCCTTGTATGGCCAGGCAGGAACCAAATGAAACAATGAAGTCTTCTGGGGCAGGAAAGTACAAAAAGAGAGAGGTGAAAAAACAAGGAGAAAAACAACTGGTATCAGGGAACAACAATAATAAGAGTATACAGAGCAGCCTACCTCCATATTCACAATTAGAGAGAGAATGTTGACCTGTGTGGACCTTTGGTTTGACACGTTTTACCTACTTTCAAGTTACTACTTCTGAGTGTGGAGGTGGGCAGAATGAAACTGTACATTTATGCCTAATTTACCCTCTAAGGAAGGTCTTTTACTAACTTCTGGAGACAAGAGTTTGGTTATGCCTCAGAATGAGAGAAGTTACATTTCTTTCTAGACAAAATGCACAATTTCACTGATCACTTCCTCTTTTGCAGTTATTAGCAATTTTTTAAAAAGAATGTTTATTTTAAGAATAAATGAACAAAAAATACAAGTAGTAAATGAGGACTGTCCCTGTGTTCTCCAGCATGGAAGGACTGGGCAGGAGGAGGAAGTACAGCCACCCTTTACTGCAGATAGCCTTTGCTCCTTCTCCTCCCTGTAGTGTCACTTGCTTAACCCATCCTAGAACTCTTTTTTTTTTTTTTTTTTTTAATGAAAAAATATCAAAAGCCAACTGCCGTGTGCTGTGGAGCAGTTGTTATTCGTGTGCAGTGCTCTGCCTTAGGCCACCTCTCATGAAGGTTGACATCAATCAGTTTCAATTGCACTTTCAAATGGGTCTATCATCTGGGGGGACAGAAGCTTGTTTAGGGATGGTTTATTACTGCTAAAATTCACTCCTAGCTGCCAATCTGCAGAGGGATGTGATGCAAAACCATGCTAAGTCTGTTGAGATTCCTGTTTTGAGAGCCGAGTGATGCAGCAGGGCAGTAGTACTGGATTTCTACCTGCACTGGTCACCCCCTTTGTATTTACAGTCTTCTTACCAGCTTGTCTTACTAAAACCCAAATGCATCACCCAAACACAGCCCTCTGCATATGTAACTTTTTCTCCACTCCTTTTGTTGTCCTCCTCAACTCCTGCAAAGCAAGGATCCCTTTGCTCTCTGGGTTATTATGATGAACTTTGTGTGTACTGTGTCCCTCTGACATTAAAAACAGCCACAAGCCTGGTGGAGAAGAACAACGGCCTGTGAAAAGAAACTTGAGCCCATAATACGTTGTTTGTATCCATTGTCCAGTGCCAAAGTTATTTTTTCTCATACTAAAATAGCTCATAGCAGCATGTCCTCACCCTAAATAAACTATTGCCTTAAACAAAACATGAAAACATAATACAGTCTGCAAAAGAAGTGGATTTTCTACCCAGCCTCTCTATTTGCAAGCTGAATAGGTGTGCAAAACCTGTACCCAAATTTGGCTGATACTGGGAAGTGAGTTTCACTGGGAGAAGGGACTCAGTACTGGGACTGGCAGCCAGGCGGTCACACAGAGACAATGCGGTTGTACAAAGTTCATTGCTGCAGGAAATCAAGCTATAATCTGACTCCTCAAAGTCTTTGTCAGAATTTTATTTCATGAGGGGAACAACTTCTATTTTTTTCAAAATTAAGTATTTAAGTGTTTTTGTTTTTTCTTTAAATTTTTGAAAAATGTAATAAAAAGAGTAAGTACAATGAAACACATCAAAACACCATGATAACAACATTCATGATGTCAGCATTTTGCCTTGAGATGAGTATCAAAGCTTGTGTCACCTGTCATGATTTAAGCTAAAACCAAACAGCAATATTTCAAAATCATTCACAAGGGAAAACTCCTGTCTCTGTGTAGCAGCAGATCTCCAACTTTATCAAAACATTACAATAAGCTAAATGCTTCCCTTTGCTTGAAATGTCTAATAACGTTCCAGTAAATGTACAGTGGGCACTGCTTTGAATAAAATCATCAGGGAACTACTGCTGTGAACCCAGCCAGGCACATTTTGCCGTCTGGCTGAGTAGGACTGAGGAATGCTTCCCCAGGGAGCACTTCATGGACCAGGGAGTATCCCTGAAGGTACCTCTGTTTTGGAGGGATGCTAATGGGGGACAGGACCTCCCATCTGGTCCCAGTGCTGCTTCTTCAGATTCTGCTTGTTGGTTACCCAAACTCTGGGGATTCTCTTTGCTCTCTGTTTGAGAAATGAAAGGTTGAGTGAGCCTTGAGGTTAATGTTTTCTGAAGGTGATGGGGGAGGAGGAGCTGCTGGGAAATCGGTAGCATGAGGTTTTCTCAAGTTTCTGCTTTTTCCAGTATCTGTTTTGTGCATCTCGTGCCTCAGGGCTGATAATCCTGTACTACTTTCAAGCCCTGAATTCACGGAAAGATTAAGTGCATTTTGCAAGAGCTTTATTGGGTAGAAATCATTAAACAGAAACAAAGGGTGCTTTTTGTGATCCTAAAACTGGATTTATCATCTTTGCTCTTTGTAGCATCAAGCACACTACCTATATGTACCCACAAATGCCAGTGTCAGTTACCTTTTTAATACCAGAAGTATTTTGGATGAATTCCCTATAAATTTTCCCAAGTCCTCAGGTTTGCCTGGTACTATGTTTGATTACATGTTGCTTGTAGAAACAAAAAAAATGTGCCTCTGTGCAAGATTCTGCAACTATCGCCAACAACAAAAGCTTGGGTTAAAATGAATGTTAGACATCTACTCCTCCAAAGGAAAACTAGTCATTCTTGGTTGCTTCTCTTTGGGCGCAGGTATTTTCAACTCATAAATAAACAAGAAACAAATAAACTTCATCTGAGACATCTGAAACACTAATCTTCTAGACAGGTGATCATTCCTGAGACCACAAAGCATCTATATTGCAGTTATCTGTTACCATTTGTCTTACAGTAGCAGGTGAAAGCCTCAACTGAGATTAAAAGCAAGTTCTGTGCTAACATGAGAGGCAGCTCCTGCCCCAAGAGATGTGTTATCTAAACAGAGATGGGTAAATAACACAGCAAATGTGCAAGGGGCCTGTGGGAAACATGGAAATATTGATCATGTAGAAATGTGAGCCTCTATAGAGCTGAGCACTCCTTGGGAAGAGCTTTTGTCCCTTTGGTTTCCAGCAGGAGTCAAGCGCAACCATCATCTGTCATGGTGCTGCTAAGGAGCCACATGGCCCTGATATTATTCTGCAGAAAACAGGACTTTGAGTGTTGGCTCTGTAAATGTCTCCCTCCTATAAAAATGAAAACTACAGCCTGATGCTATCACTTTATTATTTTTTTCCCTTGTAGTCCCACTGATTTAAAACCTATATAAAGTGGTTTTCTGCTCAGGGACTCCAATTAGCTTTTAAGTGCTAGCACTTGAAAGATGGCTAATGTTTTTCAGATTCACATGGGATATCAGCTGGATTCTCTGTCGCACAGCTGCTGGGAACATACTACAGTTTAGGAGAAGGAGATACTCGTTTTGATTTTTATCATACCAGAAAAATCTAAGATTTAGTTAATTGAGAGTGAGAGAATCATTGGTGATTAATAGTGACTGAGAGTGGTCCAGAGTTTGAATCCCACGTATAGGCTATAAATGCTCATTTGCTTCTACCCTGTGCTTGTGAACCACTTAATACCTGCAAAAGGTTATCAAGCAAGAAAAAATAAATTCTCCTTGTGCTGGGAATCCACTACAGAAAGCTGTGAGCAAGGCGATGGACTTACAGTGCATGTGAAGAAACATCTTTGAGTAGAAGGTGACTTATTTCACAAAGGGTGCAATTCAAAGGGCGCAAGAGTGTTTTCAACGGAATTTCAAATATTGTGAGTCACCTGTTGTACTTGTAGATGGGTCTTGAAAGTACCTGGGCTGTGATAAGTTCAGGGGTGAGAGTGGCTTCTTATGTTACAGTTGGAGGGACAGATGTGCAAACTGTATGGTTACCACTCATCCGTCATCATCTGCAGCTTGCACAGTGTAAATAAGCATTCATAGCCCATTTCAATGCAAACCAGAACAGAACAGCATTGTTTATCACTTCTTAGCCCCAAAGTGGATTAGAAGCCCTCATACTGCAAATTACTGCAGCTCAGTAACTTCTTAAATGCACAAAGGTCTGACTGAGTAGAAAGGCTTATCCTGCCTGTAAATCCTATGCTGACCTCTCCAGATGTGCCTTTGGCATCACAGATGTGACTTTCACACGTCTTAAAAAAAACGCATTTAGGAAAGGCAGGGAGTCAGGGCATAAGGTACCCACATAGGAGCGAGTGCTGAAGTCAGATGTAGCCAGCTAGGGAGTAGTCTGAATGAAGAGCATCACTGCAGTGACCCTGAGGTTGATGCCAAGAGCCGTTTCCAAGATCCAGTGTGACAGGAAGGTCTTGCACATACTGGGCCTGCACACGAGAGCAGGCCCTAGCAGCAGGAAATGCCTGTGAGATGCTGTAAACTCTGGCTGGAGTACTCAAAGACTTTGTAAAAGATGCTCAGCCCTCTACTGTTCCTTCTAGAAGAACAACCAGACTCTAGCCCAGGCATGCAGCTCCACTGTGGCTCAAGCACCGAGTGGGATGGACACAGTGTCACCTCCCCCTGAAATCAGGTGAGCATCTTAATGCACTACACCTTTTTTCCAGTCCTGGTCTCCAAGTGTGACTTGTGATCCTGTGTTGCTGTGTTGGGTTGCTGGGTAGGGGAGACATTACATGAGTTGATGGTTGAAACCAATGCAGTGCTGTGGTCAGAGACATGCTAGCGGAAGCTGAGAACTTTGGGAGAGTGTATGTGCTATACGTCTTTACTGTGAAATTACTGTTTGTAGTGGTCTTGGTGTTTCCAGTTTCTTTGAAAGTCAGAACTGTGGACTTTAGCAAAAGCTGAAGAAGGTGTTTTTCTCTTCCAGCATGAATGTTACTTTTCAAACAGTAATCACCAATGTAAACTGTTTTATTCGCCTACTGCTGGATGGCGAAATCAACGTGAAGAAGTAATAAGGCATCTGGGACCAGATGAGAAAATAGTAAAGCTGCAGTGAAAGGTATAAATCTAAAATGTGTATGAGGATTATTTTTTTTTCTCAAAAGAAATATGTGGAAGCCAGAGAAGAAAAAACAGAAATGGCCAAAGCTTTCATATTGAGTAAGAATTAATGTGAACCGTTGATCAGACTTGAAATGACAGTCTTCTAAGAGATTTTATAAATGCTTCAAATCGTGTTTTCTTTCTGTTACTGCTTGGCCTTTTGTTAGCAAGGACAGTAAACTACAAGGCATTTAACTAAAGTCTGTTCCCATGAGACAACAAGTTTACTTATTCAGTTTCAAGTGTTATATAGTGTGGAAAAGTATTTATGCTCACCTTGTCTTATTTAGTTGATATGTATTACTGAACTGTCTTTTGCTGCATGCTGTTCTGGACAGAGCTCAGTCCCTGCTGGCCAACACATCCTGTTTTTAAAAAGGTTTTGACTACACGTGGCAAACTTCTGAACCTTGTGGATCACTCCTTGGCTAGCAGGAGTAAAAAGTCCATTTGTGTGTTTTCAAATTCACTTCTACAAAAAATGTCTAGGTGCAGACAGTATAATCCATTATATTAATAACTGTGCTTGGTGGAGAGAAAGTGTTCACCTTCTTAGCATGATGATTTTCTGAAATGGCTCTTTGCAGAGTTCCAGGGAGCCCTGCTGTATCTGCAAGTGTATAAACTATCACCAGGGTTTAGATTCACATCTCTGAGTTTGTCTCTCAGACTCGCTTTGATCCCTTTCCTTTAGCAGAATCCAAATAAATTAACTGATCATCTGGCTTGTTTTTTACACGAACAATTGCTTGCCTGTGTGAAGTGATCTATTATTTTGTTACCCTGTGGTGATCTGACGAGAATTAGAGCCAGACATTTCTCATCCGTTTATATTTAATCAGAAGTAGCCATTAGCAAGTTTGGGACTTTCAGTAATTGTGTGTTTCCTGCTTGTGTTTATTTTTTCTTATAATTGCTTTCCTGTAACTCTTACATTAACCAGTAATGATGCACTAATTGATTGTGAGGTTGTAAATAGGTAGTCAGAGCTGATGAGTGCTTTTGATTCAATACAGGAACAGCAAGGCTTCTGATAAGTGAGAAACACTGCATAATACCAAGTTTGTATATGTTTACTCATACTGAATTACTCGCTTTTGTTTAGGTACTTCACATGGCCTTGATGGACCTTAATAACTATCTCGGAATAAAATATCTTTCCTGAATGCCAGCTAGAGTGTCAGAATTCCAGCCTAAGCAGCCTACCAAAGACGTTTGTACTTTCTGAAAAGTTCATTAAAACCTTGAAATCAATTCTCATAAATGTTAGAATAGTGCATTTTTATTTCAGTAAATGCTAAGCACCACAAAGAGGTAAGCTGCTGTTAGTTACTCTAAATCAGATTGGCTTGGATACCCTTCAAAAAAGAATTTGCACTCATTTTAAAATAGTGTGATAATGAATTGCATTAATTGTTAATGTTCACTTTCAGTGTCATTACTGAACACATCCGAAATCCTTCCCCACAGGACAACCAACTGGCAGTTTGTGCCAATGAGAGAGACATGCAAGAAGTCTGAGTATAATTATTTGTTTGTAATGGCTCAAGCACCATCACTTAGGAGAGTGATTTTGCTCATGTGCTCAAATTCTTGCAGCTCAATGACAGAGGTCCCTGACAGATATACATGAGCTGCTC
This sequence comes from Ibidorhyncha struthersii, assembly GCA_013398815.1. Taxonomy (NCBI): domain Eukaryota; kingdom Metazoa; phylum Chordata; class Aves; order Charadriiformes; family Charadriidae; genus Ibidorhyncha; species Ibidorhyncha struthersii. The sequence goes on along the minus strand of VZSZ01000472.1, from coordinate 67,160 downwards.
ACTTTGCAGCAGCAGGATTGACTTCAGCAGGATTTGTACAGTAGTAGGGCCAAAATGACTTAAGAAGTATCAGCTGTCATGTTTTGACACCGTTCAGATAACACATTTGCCTTTTTGTAAACTACATAAGGTATTTAACAAGAGCTTATGACGTGAAGCAAAGCAACAGTTAAAATACACACCCCAAAACTGCATGCCATAGGAAGTTTCAGTTATAACTGGCACTTATTTTCATTCATGGCAGATTTTATGCTGTCTAGGGGTTATTTTGGGTGTAATGTTTTTATTCTTTCTCCTGTCTCTCTACCATACTCGAGGGTCCACAGTGTTGGTCATCTTTGTGAGATGAAAAATAACTTCCAAGTTTTCAAGTACTTTCCTTCTCTTGGTGGTTAAGTGTTCATTGATTGGTAAGTGATTGATTGATTCATTGGTTAAGTGTTCATTGTGTATTGGGTCCAACCACATCCATGGGGGCTATCTATGCACACAGACTAAGCACAAGCAGTTTAGGAGCAGAAAAGTGTGATTTGATGATTAAGTCATAGGTTCAGGTTCTAGGAGATATTACGGCACCTTCTCATGCTTTGATTTTTCACTTGAAGAATGAAAGGGTCTCGGGAGTCTTTCACCTGGTGGTTTATGCTTACAAACTGTGTTGATAGCTGTTTCCAGGACCAGATGAAATAAAGCTTTCCATTCTAAACCTGTTTGGAAGTGCTGGGATTCACTAGATCAAAATCAAGAACATTAAAAATATGCTCTGTTTTTGCTAGAGGTCTAAAATTTCTAAGGGAAAAACTTTAAAATAGTTTATACCTATCAAAATCTTTTGCAGAGCTTCTGGTAAGATCCCTGTACTGGTTGACTCCTGTACCCTGACTGAATTTATTCTGGTCGTCAAAACAAAAAGCCTGGGGAAACTGGTCAAATGAGAATGCAAGAGGTTTCTGAAAGCAACTCTTCCTGTGGAACTGCCAGATACAACTTAGAAAGTTCTCTGCAACTCAAAGGTCAGGTGTTTGGGGAGGGCAGGTGGGAAAGGGAGAAGGCTGAGTGGTATTTGGAAAAGTTAGGGAAGTTGGAGTAATGAAATAGAGGATGAAGGAAAACAAAAACAAATTAAAAGGTGAAAAGTTCAAGCTTTTTGACTAAGAGGAGAATGAGGAGTGAGTACCATACTAGCACTGAACTATTACATAGCCAACAGGTACCTTTAAGGCAAGAATTTCGGTCCCTTTGATTAGATGGCTGGGGAGAGCCATAGAAGGTAAGTAGAGAGGGAAGCATGCAGAAAGTATTGTAAAGTCTCTTCCTTATGAAGGAAACATAAGGCAAATTCACCTGCTGGTGAGTGCCAGCTGCTCTGATAGAGGAGGACAGTCAAATTCGGAAAACTGCCATAGCACACCAGGACCACAGGCTGCTCTGGAGGGTTCACCCTGTATTCCCTCACGTTGAAGCTGGTCCATTTTCCTGAGTGGAATTAAATACTTTCAAGGCAGGACAATATAATCTTTCTTTCATTTAGTTGTTTCTTATCATTTATTGGCTTTGATTAGCGCATGTAAAACCTCTCTTCCCTTGCCTGCAGAGCAAATACCCTGAAACCATAGCAGTCAGTAACACAGCAAGTCAGGCATGTCTCACTGCTGATCATCAACAGAGTCATGCTGGTGCCTAATTGCTTGTCATGGTTCATATGCTCGTTTGCAGACTGCCTGAGGAGTCACAGATGGGGACACCAGCTACCAGATCCTTGGAGTTTTAAAATCTTGCTGCACATCATGATAGCAGATGCTGGTGTAGGTTGGACCTTACGAAGGGAGTCTCATCAAAGTAGTGTACTGGAGACAGGATATCTATTCCAAACAACAGCGGTGCATTGGTAGGTGTGTTTGAAAATCCCCTCAGTCTTTGGCAGCAGCTTTACACCACCTAAACGCCCTGCACATTCTTGATCTGTATAATTATCTGTACTCATTAGGTTCAATTTAGAGCAGGGTATGAATTTGCTGAAAGAAATGGGGCACATTCAGTAGATGATGCACTGGAACACTGCTGAGCTTGTGAGTGCACTGAAGTGGCTCATCCATGTAACTCAAAGGCATTCCTGTTTCCTTTTGGAAAAATGATACCTGGGTGACTAATGACTGAAGGAGACAGATTCAGCAGTACACAGTGCTCTTGCTCCAATGTGTACCATGATCAGATTTCAGGTAGGCTGCAACTAACCCGGTATCATAAAGGCTTTTAGTGAAGCTGTGAGTAACAGGGAAGCACCGCACCGTCAGCAGCACAGTTACATCAGAAAAGGGAAGGTCAGTAAGAGCTGCAGGTGTTCAGCATCTCTTGGGGGCTGGCTCAGGTGCAGCTTTGGAACAGTCCAAATTCACCTAAGGTCTTCTCTTTTTCAAGCATCAACATCCATGTCTCATCTTGCCAAAAAGCAAATGTCTACTGTTTAAAGATGCCAGGCACACATAACACAAGATACTGTGCCACTCAGAATGATGACAAACATTACAAGAGAGGACTGGAGCTGATCATTATTCAAATGCCGGCCTGGTAGAAAACAGTTTATTTTCCACTTGACTGAGTGCTGTGGAGCCTCGATATGCCAAGTCCCTACTTCTGTTACAATCTGAACTCAGTGTGAGCATGTATGTCTGCACTAAACCAGCACAGATACTAACTCTTGGGTCTTAAGACTGTGCCTCGGTTTACCATCCAAACAGAGATTTTAGATACCTCCTCATAAGTTTAAGGACTTTTCTTACAAGGTGCAAATGATAGGCTTAGGGCATGCTCCAATCTTAAAATTTCAAAGTTCCAGTTCCTCAGCTGAGAGGCGGAAGATTACCTGTAAATGATCCCTGGCTGCTGTGAGAGCTACAGAAAAGGAGTCAGCTCTAACCATTTCCGTTGCCTCAGCTTTGTGAGAAGCAATGTACCTGCAGGGTGATAGGATTGCTTTTCAGCAATAAGTGATAAAATCTCGTTTTCTCCAAGGATTAGTGAGCATTCAGGTATTTTACAGGAAAGTGGATAACACTGATAGAAGAGCTTTTTGGACCAATGAATCCTTGATTCGTTTCATGCAGAGAGCTATGGACTTAAGGGTGCTCTCACCTTCCCTCATTGAATGGGTATCCCAGGTATACCCATGGGTATACCCAATGGGTATACCATTTCCTTTGCAGTCCCAGCACAAAGGGCAAGGCTAGGTCTGTTTAGAGCTTTAACAGGTGTGTTACCCTGAGATGTTATCTGTCCGGGTCATCTGTGGTGTACTCCTGCATCTTTACTGTGGGGAAGGGAAAAGACACAGCTTTCAAAAGCTTATGTTAATTATGCAGCTTACACGAGAACACTGTGCCTGCATCCATCTGAAGGGGCAGCTTTGCAGAAGGGTGTATATTGGAGAAATGTTTGGCTCTTCTTGAAACAATTCAGAGGCAGATTATGAGGGTAAAGCGATAAAAGGAAGTTGCCCATATGGAGGCAGTAGTCTCCCTGCCTCACTGGTACAATCTTTAACTGAGACACATAGTCCCCACGTTTCCTCCACGTAGACCGTTCCAGGTCCCATCTCTGGAGCTCTCTTAGCTAAGTCAAGCCCACGCACTTTTTGAGGTGATTTCTCCTGATTGTGCAGTCATCCTTCTCATTCTCTAGAGAGAACATGAGGTTTTTCTAACTAAGCCTGTGTCTTGTAACCTCCCGGGAAGGTGATCTCCCTGCTATCAAAGCTGGGTTGTTGGCAGGGCAGCTTTCTTTCAGCTCATCTTTGCCTACAAGTTTAGGGTTGCGATTTATTTCAAAAGTGGACATTGTCAATGTTTGCTTGTTATCTTGAAATACTCAAAACGCTTTTTCTGGGGCAAAGAAACTTGTTCTGAAGCAGGTTGCAAAAGCAACCCTGAGAAGTAGGGCTTGGTCATATTAAGCTCAGCAGCATGCTGATGTGTAACACTGTTTTCAGGGATAATTGTCTGCATCTAACAATATTGACAGCTAGGACAGCAGACATACTGTATAGTATATAGTATATAGGCTTCTCCAGAAGCCTAAGTTTAAAAATACAAATATATGTGTGTGCACGTGTACATATGTACTAAAGATGACTATAAAAAAAGCTCAAAATCATCATTACTTTTTCAGGAAAACGATAAAGGTTACACTGCAGCTCTGGCAAGGGCATCCTGTGCTCCTTCCAGCTGTACTGTATGAAAACAAACCAGAACCAAAAACCCAGCCACAAAACATGGAAGATGCATTGCTCCAGAATTAAATGACTGAATGGTTAGTGCTGTCCTCCAAGGTAGGAGAGAGGCCACATTTCCCTTTCCAGAGAAGTGTGAATATATTGATTCAAATTGCCTGGAAAAACCTCCATGCCCTCAAGAATTGCTCATCCTTGTTTTAACATTTTCAACACCTTTAATTGGTGACATGATACAACTGAGGTGTGATTCAGCCGAGAATTTACTGGAGGATGGGGGAAGTATCACAAAATACCTGCTCTGACCATTTTCTGCCAGCTCTTGGTCTTTGTGATAGAATAACCGACAATTGCCCAGCGAGCCCTTTTTTAACTTTATTTGGTCTCATGATCAAAACACTCACAGGCTGGCTCTCTTGAGAACATCAATAATGTTCTACCTGTTGACAGCAGCTGAGGACAAGAGCAGAACAAAATATGAAGCATGTTCATTAAAGCACAGGACACAGAGCAATGGCTAAATAAGCAACTCAGTTTAGCCTGTGAAATTCAGAGAAGGACTCCCGCAGGAAGCTAGTGTTCATGTTAAAGCTTCAGCATTTGGGTAGGTCTATTTGTTTTACACTGCATGGGAGAAATGCAGGTTTTATAAATCTTACTTGTCACACAGGATGACCCAGCTGCCCTCTCCTCAGGTTTTGGTCTCCAAAAGGACCTGTGGGAGTGCTCCAGTTTGACTGCCAAGTCCTAATGGCATTGAGCCTGCAGCCTCACAATCCATGGTAAGGAATTCACTTGGAAAGAAGAAATCACAAATTCATTTCCTTCCTCATTATGAAAAATTGAATTTCAATTGGCTTTCCTCCCTCTCTCTCCTCATATGGCTGCAGAGACTGAAAATGTTCTGCCTTAGAAATAACATCTTCCAGCAGATCAGACAATACTGCCAAGCATTTATTTAAAAAAGAGCCCTTGGCATAGATAAGAGAGCTTAACTGCACCACTAGGCAAACTCCTGTGCCTTCTGGTCTGCCTTTGTTACCTCTTGCCACATCTTTTGATCACGGCTCAGCCAATGCAGCTATGAATTTATAGCTGAAACATCGCTCAGACAGTGCATCTGGCACCAGCAGGTTGATCTGAGTCTGTTCCGTTCACAGAAAGGGAAATGAAAGTGTAGGTTGCTGAGAAAGATATGGCTGATACACCAAAGCAGAGGAATGAAAAGGAACTTCAGTTCAGAGATGGAGACAGGAGAAACTAAGCTGAGCCAAAGACTCGGGAAGAAACCCACTGGAAGGAAGTGTGCTGAGGGGAGGGAAGATGGTCATGAGAGCAGGAGAGAGGGTAAGGGGTGAAGTGATTTTGAAACCTTCAGATTTATATCCAAGGAGATAAAGCCTATAATAAGGTTGCCTTTTTTCAGCACAGTTTTATTTTCCTCCAATATTTTGCAGTGCATTTAGTACTCTGGAACATGGCAGCCATAAGCTGTCATGTGTGCCAGGGCTGAAACACAAATAAAAAGAAAAGGCAACTCACTGAATGGCCGAAGTTACAGCACTTGTTGCCTTGTAATTGCTACCTCACACCTAATTAGTCCTTAACAAGTTTTAAGATGACTCTCAGCTATGATGAGCATATATTTGAGGGGCCTAAAGAAACCTTGTGACTTGCTTTTACAGGACCTGAGGCACCCTGCTTGGGCTGGTTGTGAAATGGGATTCCCTCTGAAACAGCCTCGGAGCAGCTGTGCTGGTGCAAACCTGTGGTTCAAGGTCAGCATTGTCACCAGCAGTCACCATTAAGCAGGTACATAGGAAAGAGTAAGTACATACAAGGCTCACATAAATGAGACTGTCCCCTAATTCTCTTCCAGCCTATTGCTTCTTCAGTTTGGGGTTTTTATGCTTGAGATTTCCCAGTGTGTCCTGGTTTGAGGTAAAACAGAACCAATTTTCTGTTCAGTAATTTTACTTCGCAGCGAGGCCTCTTCTAACTACTGAAATTAACAGTATATTGTGCAGGCAGCGTTTGCTCTCAGAGTGATAAGACCTATGTTTATAGCTGATGCCAAGGCATGGTATGCAGAGAGGCTTCTGCTTATACTCATTGCTATAACCCCCCAGGCCAGCTAACTTTGTTGCATGCCCTGATGGAGGGTCGGAAGCAGAAAAGCATAGAGGGGCTCCACCTGTGGGGAGGTGCAGACAGAACAGGTGACCCAAAACTGACCAACAGGGTCAGTTCCATCCCATCTGCCTCATGCTCAGTATAAAACCTGAGGGGTCAAAGGGTCAGCCCTCTTTCTTCAGTGGCTGGTGCCTGAGGAGGACTCTCTCTGTTCATCTGCCTTTGATCCCCGTCCGGAATCCAGATCCAGGATCCAGTTCCCATCTGTCACTGAGTCCAGTCTGGGACTTGCTCAGCGCCTGTTGGTGAGGTGATTGTCATCCTGGCACCTTGATACTGTTTTGTATATATTTCATTATTTTCTTATTAGTATTTCATTAAAGTAGTTTAGTTCCTTTTAAAGTCATAAGTCTCTTTCTCTCTCTCCCCCTCCTTTCCTTGAAGAAGGAGGTGGGGGAGAGCAGCTGTCGTTTCGCCTCAGTGGCTGGTTCGGCCTAAACCACAACACAGTGCATCTCTGCCTTTCAAGCACTCGTCCAGTCCAGTTTGATATTACAAAACAACATGAGAAAAAAGAGGTACCTGAAAAGTGTTGAGGACAGACTGTGAGTGCAAAGCTTGTGATAGGAACAGCCAGAAACAGAAACCCATGACTAAATCGAGGTTATGCTTTGGTTGAGGGCTACTCAGTTAATTTCGCAAAGGTTTGCTGGGTGGGGAGCAGTGCGCCAGTTCCATATTTACAAAGCCAGTCAGCTGCTTCACATCTGGATGCTGCAGCTGTGCAGTGCAGACAATTGCAAAGAGCTTCAGAAGATGCTAAAAAAAAATCCAGACTTCCCACAGGAATACAGGACCTAGTGAGATACTACTTCTTTTCTCCTCTTTCATGCTTAGTTGTTAGGAGCAGACGCTCCAGGAAACTTAATACTCATCCCATTCTTGCTTTCTGTCCTGTGCACAATGACCCTTATTAGGTGTTAGAAGTTTCTTAAGGGAGAGAAAACAAAAAAGCGATCTGATCCTTTATGTTAAATCCTACCCTCCAAGCTGGTTTCAGCAGGCTGTTGTACCTGAGGAAAGCTGATAAACCTTACCAAGAGCGGGCTATGGTTGTACCTCAAATGGACCCATGTGTTTCTCAGCAAGTACTACTCACTGATGTTCTACTAATTTCCAATAATTTTGCCGCCTTGGAGGTGTGAGACTGAAAATTACTGCTGTGTTATTAATGCACTTACTGAATGGTGTCTTGCCTTGTGGATAAAACTAAGGGTATAAAAATGAGAGCTCTGAGATGGAAAATTGCTGATGGCTAAATTGGAAGTTGGAAAGGAGAAGGTGAACTTTTGTTTTAAATATCGATGCTTTTTCTTGACCCTTTCTTTGAACAGGTTGCTTTGACACATTGAACCAAAACAAATTAATCTGGGCTCAAAAGTAGCAAGTATTTGAAGTCCATTTTTTTGCAATATGGTGTTGATAAGGTTCCTAAGTAGCTTACAGGAGATGATGTATGATGAAGGGAGTGAAGACAGTGATTTTTGCACTTTATTACAAGGGTTATCTTGCTTTATCCTCCCTCACTGCCTGAGGGATCAACTTTAAAAGCTCAATGTTGTTGCTGTGAATTACGCAAGTTTTTCATGTATCTCTAGACATCTGTCAGCTTTGGAAATCTAGTTATCACCTTAGACCCGTTGATTTAGCACACAAATCCTTCTAAACATGATGATTTCTGTGTTGATTTCAATAGACATTTTGTCTTAAAAGGCACCAACAGAGCCTGTCCTGGTGGCTTCTCCTAATTGCCTGTCGGCAGTTCTCTGTACTTCTGTACCCTCTGTAAAAGCAAAATAGAACAGAAAATTATTCCTATGTATTTCTCATTAGCTGGTGTGTCAACTGACGTCTGATTTTTCCACTGTCTTTTTAAAACAACAAATGCAATCTGTTCATGCTGTGTATCTTTACAGAAGCCATTTCAGCATAAGTTATGTTGAGCCAAGAGTAGACATGAAAATACTCCTGCTAACAGTTACCACCTTCTAGAAACAACAGACCACAGATTCTGATCCTGTTCATTTGAAGTGGCTGAAAATTGATCCATTGTTCACTAAGATTTGGTCAATTCACAGGGAAAGAGAAAGCAAGAGTATTATATTATCCTCTGTCTTTCAGATCCCCAGGCATACTTTATATCAAAGAAACATCAGTCTTTATTATTATTTAGCACTTGCATTAGCAAAATGCTTAATATATGTGTCTACAGAATAGGACCTGTGGCACTGAGCAAGATGACAGTCCTTCTCGCCAGAGGTTTAGAGACTACAGAAAAGGCCAGTGGATACAGATCTCTAGGAAATACTGGGATAATGGGGGGGGGGGAGGGCATATAACAGACATCAGACACTCAAAGCCAGGCATGTGGAGCTTCTTTTCAGCTGCCTTGGAAATGCATTTCCCAAAGCCATAATTTTAAGCCTTATGACTGCTTCATGCATCCTCTGCAACACACATTTTAATGTATCCCAATAAAATGGGAAGTTTTAATTCTTTATTTTTGCACCTGCTCATTAAAATGTGAAAGGTTGGTTCATGTAAGCGTTTTGAAAAACCAGTTTGCCTCATTATGGGTGAGTAAGCTGTATCCAGACTGTTTGAAGTGTTACTTCCCAATCGTATAAAAATTTCCTGTGGGACCATTTTTGCAAGTGCAGCCATTTCAAGCATGACAGTCACTTTTGTCTGTGCAGGATGGATCTGTGTGAGGTATCTTACGTGTACTGAACAGTGACAGTAATTTTGCCGACACTAGAGAAGTGATAACTGGCTAACAGGCAGAGCTCAGAGGGTTGTGGTTAGTGGTGCAGAGTCTAGTTGGAGGTCAGTAACAAGTGGTGTCCCTCAAGGGTCAGTACTGGGTCCAGTCCTGTTCAATATATTCATCGATGACCTGGACGAAGGGATGGAGTGTACCATCAGCAAGTTTGCTGATGACACTAAACTGGGAGGAGTGGCTGACACGCCAGAAGGCTGTGTTGCTTTACAGCGTGACCTGGATAGGCTGGAGAGTTGGGCAGAGAGGAACTTAATGAAATTCAACAAGGGTAAATGTAGGGTACTG
>VZSZ01000472.1:1042-52485 GCA_013398815.1 Ibidorhyncha struthersii | reverse complement strand
GACAGCCGGCTGAATATGAGCCAGCAGTGTGCCCAGGTGGCCAAGAAGGCCAACGGCATCCTGGCCTGTATCAGGAATAGTGTAGTGAGCAGGACTCGGGAAGTGATCATCCCCCTGTACTCGGCACTGGTGAGACCCTGAGGGGAGAAATCTGGACAACACACGATCCAATGTGAATCATACAGAAGCCACTTTATTGATTTACTACTGTCCCTTATATTCAATCTATCTATCCCTGCACGTGTTCACACATTAGCTGACTGGTTAACATCCTTCTACACGTGAAGAGCACGTGAAGCTCTCTTGTCTTTGGTTGGTTCTTCGGCACCCTTTTTATCTGACTCCTCTCCGGCTCTACTTGGCTCGGTTCCTTATTTTGCTGTGAAGCAACCATCGTTGTCTCTGTTCTCTCCTCAAGATTACTTCAAGGATGAGGTTTACAGTCAGTCCACCTCCTCGTATGGCTGGTTCAATTTTCTGCTAAATACATTCCCACAAGACCCCACCTCGAGTACTGTGTTCATTTCTGGGTCCCTTGCTACAAGAAAGACACTGAGGTGCTGGAGTGTGTCCAGAGAAGGGCAACGAAGCTGGTGAGGGGTCTGGGGGACAAGTCTTATGAGGAACGGCTGAGGGAACTGGGGTTGTTTAGCCTGGAGAAGAGGAGGCTGAGGGGAGACCTTATCACTCTCTTCAAGTACCTGAAAGGAGGTTGTAGAGAGATGGGGACTGACCTCTTCTCCCTGGTGACAAGTGATAGGACGAGAGGAAATGGGTTCAAGTTAAGCCGGGCGAGGTTTAGGTTGGATATTAGGAAAAGTTTTTTCACTGAAAGGGTTACCCAGCATTGGAATACGCTGCCCAGGGAGGTGGTGGATTCGCCATCCCTGGAGGTTTTTAAAAAAAGGGTGGACGTGGTACTTGGGGATATGGTTTAGAAGTGGTTTTGTCAGGTTAGGTTAATGGTTGGACTCGATGATCTTAAAGGTCCCTTCCAACCTTAACGATTCTATGAAAGTAGAGTGGCATGTTTGGCACTTATGGCCATGCAGGATGAGAATCCAGCCCACAATCTCTGCTTTCTTTCCTTCCATTTAAAGGATTTTCGTCTGCCAGCAAGATCCAACAGAGGTTTGTCACAATACGTTTTCACCCTAAAATGCTCCCCAGAATATCCTTCCTCCAAAAGCAAGGGTAGTCAAAACACAGATTGAGGTTTGTGGATCAGCTTCCTAATGGGAAGGATGAAGTGTTCACATTGGGAACTCTTCTGCTGTTGCTATCCAGAAGTATTGTTGTACTTCTGAAAGGGCCTCTGAGCTCCTGACTAACAAAATACAGTATCTGTCATACTCTGAATATATTTTTACTGCAAGGAACAGTGATGCCCTATTATGACCAGCATGGGGTAGCAGTGGTCAGAGCGTGTCTGTTAATTGAAAAGGCATACCCAGACACTGATGATTACTAGCATGTAGTCTACAGTGACCATCTTCTGGATCACAACATACCCCTGCGAAAGAGGGTCAGACAGCAGCATCCCATCTCCAAGAACACAGCCCAGCCTGACGGTGCCACATAGTGGTACTTCTCCCAGGAGGCAGCTTGGAGGAAAAAAACCCTAAAGCATGTTTTACTGCACATTATGGATCAGTTGGAATGAGAAATGCTCGAGGCAGAGTAGCGCAAGGGTGGCTTATCTTCTGGAAACACCTGGTTGAGCCCAGCAGCTGCTGTGTGGTGGCACTTACTGAATGACAGCAGCTTTAATGGAAAGCCGGTTCAATTAACATTGCTGCAACCAGAAAAACAGCAGACAGCTACTCTGCATGGGAGGGAAGGGGAGGAGTGAATTAGGCTCAGATGATGGTAATTAACAGCTGGCTGGCAGAGAGGCATTTTGTCTGCCCAGCAGTTGAAAGCTCTATTACACATAAAATCCCAGCATGGCTCTGACAGGGCAACCTGTCTCTTGAAATGCTAGAAGTGGGGAAGCAAGCTGTTCTTTTGCATTGATGGATGTGCTGCAGTATTGCTAGGTAGATAGTATGTTCATTTTTCATTTCCACAAAATATATCCTTCAGCATGTAGTTATGAGAAATTCACCTTGGAGCTCTAACATGAGTTTATTAGGAAAATAGTATCTTTAGTTCTGGGTTAAAAGCAAAGGAATATTCTTATGAAACATATATGGGAGATTGATTTAGCCTTTGGTAAAACAGATAAAACATGGATTTTGAGTAGTAGTGCTTTGCTTTCTAAACCAACATTTCTTTTAAAATGTTGCTGAAATTAGGCAGGTTTAATTGTCTTTTGTGGCATTACAAATAATAAGTTGATCAATAGTCTCAAACTTCTTGATTCTGCCTGTAAAAATTAGAGTTGCTTTCCCTTGAATTTTGTTAAAAGAAGAATGCAGCCTTATTCCTAATCTCTCAGAATATTTTGCAAAACTTCCGATCATTGACTCCTGCTTTTGAATAGGTAAAACATGAATGCTGCTGGGCAAAATGCTACTGTGCTGAATACATGGCAAGTTCCAGTAATAGAAATGGGGAGTTGTCAGACCATCACTGTAACTGGTGCATCTGCAGTCACACAGTGAACCAAAAGCAAGATCCTGATCTCGGGCATCCCAGTTATCAGCTTTTTCTTTAACAATCCTTTCCATAAAAGTAATTTCCCTGGCCCTAAAAATGCCTTTGATTACCAGTTGCCTGTATTTGAGTCAGACAAGGCTATTTTTCATCTGAGTAATTTTAGCCTGTATTCAGAGTGCTTGCTAACAATACTATAAATCAAGATAGCACAGCGTACAAGAGGTGGCACATTTCTTAGACTTTGAATACAGTATCACCCTGGGTGTGGCTTATTGAGAAGAGTTCCAGGCTTTGGTCCCACTCCTGGGTGCAGGGTCCAGCTCCTATGGCAGGGGTTACAGCCCCCCAGGCAGACCTCAGCTGTGCACAGCCCTTGCCAGCTCGCCGTCTTTTTCTGCAAGACAATTTTCTCCTAATTGGTGTTACCCTACATCAACTTTGCTCCCTGCTTGCTAGAAAGAAGGATCACAAAAAACCTCCAAACCAACTAGGTGTCTTCTCTTCAAGCCTCATCTCACTGCTGCCTTACTTTTATGCTTGGGAAATCCTATTATTTTCAGGATGGGTTTACATCCTTGAAGGGAGAATCAGACTGTTAAGCACCGTGGCTATGTGCCAGTGTTGTATCTCATGGCAGAAAGTGGTTTGGATATAATATCGAGGGTGAATTCACCTTCGGTTATCTCCATTGAAGCACCATTATTTACTCTTTTGTAATTGTAGAGCAACAACATTTAACAGGTGTTGTTCCTCACTATTAATCAGAAAAATCACTTATCACCAGCTTCAACATGCCACTCATTTTCTGCCTTCACTGCTGGGAGGAAGCGGCCCAGGAACGAAGTTCCACAGACCTGGTTCTTGTGTTTAAAGCTGTAGATGCAAGGATTGGGTGCGGGATGGGTCACCACGGCTGCTTACTGCTCCTGCCTGCTGTTTTCCCTGCTGGTAGTTCTGCTCTTTGTTAACAGAAGGTGTTGCCCAAGAAATATTTATCCACCAAAATATTCCTCCCACCTGCCTGTCTGTGATTCGATTACAAAAGGCGTTTGCATCTTTGAGCACTGCAAGGGCATGAAATACCTGTGTCCGTAAGAAGAGGTGGAGGTGAAGTATTCCCTCTCTATCTATGTCCTAAGGGTGATGAAATCTAGTGTATAGAGGGCATAATATCCCCTTCATACTAGATTTCGGTACTTTTTTTTTTCCATGGAGATTTAAAATCCTTTATCCATGTGTTCTTTCTCTTCTTTTCCCATCCCTCCTTTCTGAAAAGGTAAGCTAGTTTGGATGTACTCAGTTAAATACAAACATGAGCTCCACACTCCTTTTGATGTAGCACTGATAAAGTGATGGTGAATTGAGTTCAAAGCAGTGACGAGGAACTGTTGCATGTTTCTGAGCATTCTTAAGTTTTGGGGTTTTCCTTCTGAGTAAAATATACTCTTTAAGAATATGCCAGTGTAATTGCCTGGCTGATTCCAGATTCTCAGTGACCATTAATTTCTGTGCTTCTGAGAATACAGCATTGAAAAAAAACTGTTTATTTGGACATTCATCATGTTGTACATTAAACATTCTTATCTTTAAAACAGCCCAGCTTTTATCAGTCACAAGATTCCCACTTCAGTTCAAAGACTGGGACATAACTGAGGTTCTCTGAGGGTGAAATGGAACACTTAGAAGACTGTTTGCAGTGGAAAATATTTCTATTTTGTTTGTATCACAGAAAAGACATGCCTTTTAATTTCCAGGCAGTTTTTCAGTATTCATGAAGCAGTAAAGACTAATGGTGCAATCCTTAATCACTCAGTCCAGAACTGCTGGGAGTGGGTAAGGGTACACAGAGAAGTCAAGGACGATGTTTTAATAGAGAGTCTCTGTCTTAGAATTTTTGCTGTTGATGCTACGTAGAGCTTAAGGCTGGGCACTCCAAATGGGAGGGAAGATATGAGGCAGGGGGTGAGGACATAAGGAAAAGAAGGGGTAGCTGAAATAATGTTTTTGCATTTCCTTCCAAGCTCTAGTGGCACCAGCCTCAACTCAAACCAAAACTACACTGTATAGACACCATGAAGTCTGGTACGCTGATAAATCAGGCCTGCTGCAAAGATGGACAATGTTGGAGACAGACTGTCTCATCCTGAGGGGGCCCAGGGCTGAGCTGAGGACCACCACGGAGGTACCCGGGGCAGCACTGGTTAGTCTTGCCCGACTGCTTCTGACTGCAGGTAGGAAGGGAAGGGGACCCTGGGCTGGGGTTCCTGCTGGGGACAAACAGAGAAAAACCATACTGGAGCAAAGCCCAGAGGAGAGGGATGAAAGGAAACAGCTGGGATTTGAGGAACGAGGACTGTAGGAGCTGGTTTGGCTTAGCTGCAGGATCAGTGCCTGCTGCATCCTCTTTCAGCAGCCTCAGTTACAGGGAGGATGTTTGTGGAGGTTCCCCTCGGCTCCAAAACCTGTCCACATCTCTCCATTGCCAGCTGTATCACAGCACTTACAGAACTGCAAATGATGGTAATTTAAATGGAAAAATCCTGTAATTTGACATAGTCTTATTTTAAGTTACAATGTTTGCTTCTGCAAGGTCCCATGCCATTTCTCTTACAAAAATTTATCAGTTGCGGTTTCATCCCTGACTCACTAGTGAGGTAAACACTGGTCACAGTGCAAAGTCACCCACCTGAGAGTGCATGGAGGATATGAATAATTTTCTCCTCTTCAGCACTAACAGGAAACAGATTTCTCTGAGGTCAGTGTTCCTTGTTCACTTAGCACAGTGCTTAGGGACTTCTGCCGAGCTTACAACTTGAACATGTCAAGCATTGCACAAACACATAGCAGAAGATGGCTTATTTACTATTTTTGTTAACGTAAGGCAGAAGATATGTGTATTTTTTTAATCTATGATGGTATTAAAGTGCTTTTTGTAATACGATGGCAATGCGCGCCAGAAATGAACACTGCTGGGCACTGCTTCCCCCCTGCCAACTCCAGTCAGTTCAGTGGTAGAGCAGGAGCTGCTAACGCAGGCAGAAGATGGTCCCAATGGCTGCCTGTTCCTTTTGCGTTTGTTTTGTTGAAACAGTTATGAGAAATTGCCATGCAAAAAGGCAGCTTCAGTTATTCTGCCTGCAGGCTAGGGTCAGTCCCTGTCTAAGGCTTGCTGTCTATCACTGTGTGCACAGCATGTGTCACTTCTCAAGTGCTTAAGCACACAGTGCTCCAGGAAGAGTCACAAACACCACGTGTGATCTTCAGGGTGTCAGGAACAGCGTACACAGGGTGGGGGGTCAAATACGGTAGCATTCAGAGCAAGCTGCTTGAGTCAGGTAGATCAAAGACAAGGCTTCTTTAATCAAATGATCTGCCAGACACAAAATGCTACTTTTGTGCTGCTGCCATTCTCCTTATTCAGCTAAAGAATATTAGCTGTTCGTCAGTTGTTTCTCCTTCACCTATTTATAATAAAACATGGCATTAAGTGCAGATGAGTTTTCCCTTCCCTCTACTACTCCCCCCTCACAGCAAGGGATGTTTCAAGACCAGTTTATATAAAACACCCACTGCAAAAAGCAGCGTATTGGCACGATGCTGTTGTGGAATAACATCCTTGCAAATGTAACTTCTCCCCTTCAGAAGCAAGATGCTGCAGTCACTGAGATACCGGAATAAGTCAGGCTGAGGTACCACCTCAGCATTGCACAGTTGGGAAGCTCAATGGGAAATCCCCTGTAAGAGTTGCAGTCTTTTGTAAGCTAAATGGGAACCCTGTTTTCTTATAAAATAAAGCAGTTCTGCCTCCCAATATCTAGAAGACTCTAGGTGTCAGCAAGTAGCTGCCACTTTTAAGCAGAGGCCTTGTATGAGTCCAGAGGTTGCCTGGGTCCCAGCAGTCACAGATGCCACCTGGAGCTCCAGAGATGGATTTTTCTGAGTTAGCCTGGCCAAATACAAAAAAAGGTTATAGACCTGCCTCCCAGACTCAGCTTTAAGTCAAACCCCCCAAAACCCACCAGCCTCTTACTGATGGAGCACAGCCTGCTTCTCGCTAACACCAGACTCAAATCGCAGCCTTTTACCACCAGCTGCCTCCCCTGAAGGAGCTCTGAGCTCACCAACAGCTTTGTTACCCTGAGCAGCCTCACCTGGGGCTCAGCCACACCTGCAGGCTATTTAAGCACCTATTTAAGCTCACCCCTGGACACGCAGAACCTTCTCTGAGCTGAACTGTGTGGCTGCTGCTCCAGCCCTGTCACCTGAATGGACCTCAGCCAAACTAATGGTGTAAGTCACTTTTCTTTTTCTTTTTGGGGCAGAACAACTATTTCTTCTTCTCAATGTTACTGCATTTCAGCACAAAGGTGATCTTCTGCCTGGTAGTAACTCACCTGTGATAGTAAAGCTTTGCAAAGCATTGGGCTTGAGCCTAGCAGTGGGGGAAGAGGAGGGCTTATTTTTTCTAATAACTCATCTGACTGCCTTGTAAGTGTTTAAAAAGGTGTATCAAAAAGAATTGCATAAATTAGCTGCTTGTGAATTGTGAGCCATTATCTTGGTACTATATCTGGAATCCCATGGTAATGTTATTAGCCAGATAACAGCCTTGTGATCCAGCATGTTGTGCAACAAACAGCTCAGCTTCTACAGTGCAAGATTTTGCTGATTTCACTGATAAGCCCTGATTAGTCTAATTTCATTGAAGGCGTTTGCACTAACTTTAATTAGGGGAAATTGGATAGTCTGTGTAGTTTCCTTGTGTGTATGGTGGTTGGGGGGGACTGTTGATGTGTTTTGGTTTTTGTGTGGGTGGCAGAGCAGATTTCTCTCTACGCTGTCTCAGTGTATCCATCTGCAACATAGAGATTCTGGTCCTAGCTCTTGCTCAAGGTGAAGCTTAGGTCATTCACAAATGACTTTTATGGATAAATGGGCAGCATATAATTATGTCTGAACCAAACATAATCTCTTCTTCCAAAATAAATGAATATATGTATGGTCTGCCAGAGGCTAGAGCTGAAAGATTCAAAGTCTGGGGATCTCAAGGTGCTGATCTGCAGTTCTTGGAGAAAGGAATTGATATGCAGCATTTACAAAACTAAAACTCACAGCTTTTTAACAACCCCGAAAGGATAGGGCATGAGGAACAAAGAACAAAGAGCAAGGCAACATGCTGAGAAAAAGTTATGTTTGTTTGTTGGACTCTTGTGTGCCAATTATTCCTTAACACAAAGCCTCCTGCACTTTTTCTTGATCAGTGTCTGTAATTATGGACTAGCCTACCTTGTTCCTCTTCTCTGTGTCTGGCAGGGGTCTGATTTCTGAGCACGAGAGGACTGTGGCTGACCATACTGGGCTGAGCACATGCAGGGTGGGGTTGAAATACTGCAATTATTAACTATGGGTTAATTGTACTGCAGCTCTGTTGTTACAAGGTTCTTGGGCAATGGCTAAATTCAAGGAAACTGGAAAGAAGCCAGACACCTTAGCTGATTTATTGATAATGCAATTCTGATGAGGGGGAGAATCTAATTACCAGGTACTCTTGCTGCTGTCCCTTCTCTCGCCCCCTCCCAGAGCTGATCTAAAGATGAAGCTATTGGTGCAACAATGACTTTCTAGTTTACTTCTTAGAGCTGCTGTTTAAGACAGCTTTAGTGTTTTCTAAGCTGCATTTTTATGGCAATATGAAGACTCAAATGAAGTAGTCCTCTCATGTCAATAAAAAAGAGGTGTAGGAGCTAATGTGAGGAACACCCCCCAGATCTTTTTAGAGAAACTGAAAATTTACTAGTGGAGAGGTGCTTTTCCCCTGTGGCAGTGGAGCACAGGCTGTGTGTGCCTGCTATCCTTGCAGGGGCAGCAGACAAACCCACAAGATCAAGGTAGTACGTGGTAGGTGGCACCTGAGCAAGGGAAGGCAGGGGAGGAAGGTGACCTTCCCTCTGAGGCATTCAATTATGGACCCTGGTGCAGAATTTAAAAACAAAATAATGTCAAAAAAAAACCCACATATGGAAGGCTTAGACAAAGGGATGTTTTTTCCTTTATCTTTACTTGAAGAAACAAATGACCTTGCAGCCACGCATTTGAGATGGCTGAATGGTTTGAGATGGTGCTGTAGCAATGTTAATGAATGATGTGAAAACTGAGTTCAGCTAAAAGCAGAACTAAATGCAACGCTGTGCTTACAAATGCTTCATACAGACATGAATGCAAACAAGGACAGACCTCTGTGCAGAGGCCACGCAAACTGTAATAGGAACAGTGCTGTCAGGGGGAAAAAAAAAATGGTGACCTCTGACAATTGACTAATACAAAGCGACATCTGCTAAGTGAAGAGTCAGGCCCTTTGCTGGTGCCAGCCAGCCATGCAACTAGAGAATGGCCTCTGCGAGCTGCTCTGCTTTGCTGTACCAACAATGGGGCTCATGTCCGGAAGCATTAAACCAAAGAACACAAATCCAGTCAGACAGCATCAGTGAAGTCATCGTGAAACATGAATAAGGCTGTGCTGGTCTAGCACAAACCTAGAAATGCCTCATTATGGAACTACTTTTTTTTTTTTGCCAGTGCCACTGCTGGGGGAAAGCTTTGTTGCATACCTTGAAGAGGAATACCAAATATGAGGTGCGTTAGGCTGTATGTAAAACTTTGTCTACCACACAGTGATGACTTTTGTGCATCAGTGAGCAGTGCAGAGCTGGGGGAGAGTCAGAGCAATGACACATGGTAATGAACTTCACTGTCAGACACAAGACTTAAAGCAGCCCTGTATCAAACAGTGGAAATGTGTTACTTCAGACATGCAGGTCTCCTCCAGAAAGGCGTGATGAGCAGGAGCCCAGCGCGTTGGACCTAGAGACTGTCTTACTTAGGCATGCCTTTGAGCAGCTGCACTTGAGCTCTGCTTCAGTGTGGGGTCAATCATTACACGTTTGCCCAAATGTTGCTTTTTACTATGTATGTGCATGTCCATGTGATAAGTGACTTCTGAGTGTTAATAATTCACTCTTCACCATGCTCTCTCGAAAGAGCGAATTGCTGCAAGGCTTCCTACTGATTTCTTGACAGTAGTAGAAAAAATAGGCTGTACCCAAGGTAATTGAAAATACTGAGCTTCGGAAACCATTAGTGTTTGTAGTTCCTGCTACAACAGTGCTGGCCTGTAGTGCCCATCCCTGTCATTGAGAAACACCTAACCACAAATACACAAACCTACCCCTGTTTTTTTATGCAAAACTGAAGGCTTTTGACTGTTAATATTACCATAATAAATATGAAGCAGACATTAGAGAGAGAGAGAGAGATTTTACAAAGGGAGATGGAAGGAGTGAAAGCAAATGCTTCCCACAGCTCTCATCCCTGTGAAATAAATGATGAAACAAAAGGGGGGAAAATAATCTCAAAGACACTCTGAATTCAATGCATAAATAATTTTGGACATCAGGAATGGGCTTAATAACTGGGTGCTGTGAGTGTGGTGTTTTAGCTGAGCACAGGCAGAGATTGGTGGTGTGGAAATATGTAGGAGAGCAGCAGCCTGGATGTTCAGCAGTGGATGGACATCTGCTGTTAAGCTTCTGGTTTGTAATTAGCAACCCAGATTTCAAAAGTTTTGAGTACCTGACAGCTCCAGCTGGCTTCTGTTGTAATAATTAGGAGTTCAATGTTCAAGTTCAGTGCCTTGGAAATATCTTTTTGGTCTAGCCCTGCATTTAGAAATGTAAATCTTGGTAGCAGTTTGCTAAACACTACCCAACTGGCAGAACTTGTGGGCTGATCCCCAAAACACAGTATTGCTGTAACAGCTGGAGGTAGGGATGGTGTGCGAAAGCATACAGGTACCTGCATGGAAATGGGTTTGAGTATGAGGGCTTCCCATGCTGCTCTGCCACATGTCATTCAAGAAGGCTGCTCTGAGGGGCTTTAGCTGCTTCTCTTCGTTATCTGCACTTTGCAAGAAGCTTTCAGCTTCAGTGCTCTGACTGGCTCCTGTAGTGGAGAGAGACAGATAAACCAAAAGGTTGGCAGGCAAAGATGCCATAGTATAAATGTCCAGAGAAAGTATTAAGAAGAAAGAATGAACTGTAGTCAGTTTTTGATAGACTGTTTTTGAGAGAGACTTTTTTTGAGAAAGATTGCTGTCAAAGATACCAGCAACACCTTGGCAGAAGACAAAGAGTAGCCAGTGACTGGTTTGTCAGCTTCTTTGGTCTTTTATGTAGTCCAGACAGAAAACTCAAATATGGTGAATGCTTTAGTGGAAAAGGGAAGGCACTGAAAGGAAAACCAGAGATTAGTTGGATTTACTTAAAGTTTGGTTGAAGTTTAGAAGAATTTGGGATGAAATTTGCAGTATGGATCTCTGAACTAAAAATTTGAGCAAAAAAAAAAAATCTGAGTTCTTTGAATCCAATATTTTTACTGTACTTTTTTAAATCTCTTTTTTTGCCTTACACAAATTGAAAAGCCTTGGAAGTTTACAGGCCTTCTCTTGTTGGTAATCCTCAACTTTGTGTTGAGGAAGCTGAGTTGAAAGCTCATGGAGTCCTTGAGCAGTTCAAGATCCATTTATGAAAAAGAACGGGTTATTACTGAGACTGTCTGAGAAAGTATCTGTCCAATTTAGCTTTTTCTGTATGTATAGAATTAAAGCTATAACAAATTGTAATGCAGTTATGAATGGCTCTTGGGTACCTGGCTTGTGACACTGTTAATCAAATTGAAGGTGCAGAGTGCTCGGCTGCAAACCAGCATAATTTGTTATGCAAGGCAAAGATTGAAATAGTTATTCTTTTCGTGTCGCTGATGGTTGTGTCTCCTGTAGTGTATGATGAGGAACGGAATTCTTAATATCAATTCACAAAGTTTTGAAACAACAGTCTTTGTTTTCTGCACCTCAACAACAAGACCTAAAACTGTACATTTATTTCTAAATTCTTACTGATATCAAGTATTCCCTAATATCTCCTTGGCACTGTTCCTTCAGTTTGGTCAGTGAAATAAACTTGTTGCTTCAGCCCTTCAGAAACTTATATTAAGATTCCAGAGGCAACTTATGGTTTTCAGTATGATGCAGTTACCAGTGCTTCAGTTCTTAAAAACTGGAATTTACTTCAAGATTCTGTCATTTTAGCCTAGGCACCATAGGATCTCATTGGTTTTGTAGAGAGATGATTAATGGTAGTGAAAACAATTAATTATGAAACAGCATTATGGAATACAAGAAATTCCAAGCCCAGTTAATTTGGCTTCTTAATAAGCCACAATTTTAATGGTCAGTGTCAAAGCATCTTGCAGGTGTAAGAAGTAAACTTACAAACAAAAAGAAGAGATGTAACTAAACTCAGTTAGAAGGAAAGACAAAGTAACAAGCAGTAAGCTCAAAGTTTAAACTTTTGGCAAGTTGTAAGCCAGGTAAAAGCAAGGTAAAACTTCATTTTATGTGAAATGTCAGACACCTTTGATAGGAAGTGTTTGTAGCTGAGCTACTTATAACTGAATTTGAGTGAATTATTTTATGCAGTAGCTCATGAAATATTCACATTGGCTGACACAAGAGCTTTCTCAAATGTATAAGTGAATGGCTGAAAGACTCAACAAAGAATGACAAATGTCACACCTGAGCTGAGCTAAAACATCTCTAGAGAGATGCTACGGAAAATGGTAATAGCTCTTGTCCTTTTTAACACCTTCCCTAGCAAACAGGGTGAGAAAGTATGGAGTGTGGTGAAGCTGTCCAGGGGATCCTACAGTATGCGTACCACTACAAATATGAAAGTTAATTCAAAAGGAGATGAGGACTGGCAGAAGATAAGATGCTTCAGCCTGGAAACAAATGGAAAATCTCACCCTGTGGAGGAGGCAGGTGGAAATAGAAGAAAGGAGTATGAGCTGGGAACTACAGAAAACAGTAGGTGCAAATTTACAGATTTTATTGTTGGGCAAGAGGGAGCTGGGGACACTGAGAGAAGCAAATCTGTTTTTCTTTCATAAATATAAAAGCATGTAAATCAAATATACAAAAATGCCTTGCAGCAGATAAGAGAGCAGGAGGAAACAGAGAACTGTTTCAGTAGTGGCTTCGTGCATTGATCACAAATTGTCATGAGTCTCTCTCTGCACAGCAGTCACCCTGCAACGACACAACAGTTTCTCACTATTTAATTACCAGGAAAATACTGACAGTCTGGAGGATATTCTGGGAAGAGGAATAATTACTTTGAGAGGGCTGAGGGGAAAACCTGATGTAAGCTGAAGGCCTGGGAGGGAGGGAGAGGGAGACAGAGACAGATGCCAAAACCCAGATCAGGCCACCAGATCCAGGTCTGTTCTAGATGGGAACATCCTCTTTAGATGCAGTTGGTATTTTCTTCACTACGTGTAATGTCAAATTACTTACAGCTTTTCAGTACCTTTCTACTTGCTTTCCTGTCATTGCTGCATCTGTTTGAAAGTATCTTGAAGATGAAGTTATTTCCTGGAGGAATTCTTGTACGTGTTTTCCCCCAGCAGTTCATTGTTCTTATCTGCTATATTCATTGTCAAGAGGAAGATGACTTTTTTTTTTCATATACTGAGCAATTTAATCTACTCTTTCTCATTTTTCTTTTCAGAGGTTTAGTTATTAACTAGCTCCTACCAGCTTCTGGCATTTAACCTTTCTAGAAGTTTGACTTTTTTGTTTCTCTTTTTATTATCTTACAAATACTTGGGTTTTTTTTAAGAGAATTTGTTCTGAATTCCTCTCTCAGTCTTCACTTGACTGAAAGGATGCAATGGAATTAACTACTGCATTTAAAGTCCCAGTTCCTGCATCAAAAGAAAGCAGAATATTCTGCTAATTCCCTCTACTGTTTGGGAAACTAAGGAACCAAAGAGCAAACGTGAGTTGTATGGAGTATGTCCTAGTGTAATGACACATCCATCCATCAAAATGCAGACAAACATTACATGAGATGCACGTCAAGCCAAGCAGGCCAGCCAGGCATTTCATGCTTGAATGTCCTGCCCATGTTATGGGTATCTTCCCTAGAGAGGGCACAGACATCACGTTATTCCTTTTTTATACAGAAATCCTTTTCACATACGGAAATTGTTATTGGTTCCACCTCACTGCTCTGAACATCTAACACTCAGGCATCGTGTTCCCCATATGATGTTTATCTTTCGTACAAACTAGAGGATATTGCTGACTCCCTGTTATTATCATCAATCCTTTTCTGCAGAACTGTCAGCCACCTAATTGCTCCTCATCTCACACTTGGGTAGATGATTATTACAAACTGAATGTAGGTTCTTTATTGGCCCTTCTTTTTTCAGTCCATTCCTGCTTCTCAAGAGTATTCTGAATTTTGTCCTAAATAAGCCTAATACACAAAATGCCCATTCAGAATGAGAACTTTGAGGAGATTCATCACTGCAGAACAATCCAGTGGAGTCATTGTTAAGGGGAAATGGAGGGCCCAACAGCGAAGCTAAGAAACACTCAGCGAACCTAATTAACCAGGGAGTGTGTTCGATGAAATGATGTTTCTAAGTAAATAGTTATACTAAAAATAATTAATAAAAAGAAAAAAAAAAGCAGCAATAACAGGATACATTGTCACAGGAGAAAATCAAAGCTGCAGTCATCTGCATTTTTAGATGATACCAATTGGAAGTTAAGGAAACGACAGTAAACGCTCAGTTGATAATGGAATGTGTGCTTGGAATGAATCAAGATAGGTGTGGAAATATCAGGGACAAATGACATTTCTGAGAAACCTAGATATATTTGCCTTGTTAATGAAGTTCAGAGTCATGGTAACACTTTTGTGCTTCATGAGAGTTTGCTTGCAGTGGCTTTTCTAATTGCAGTGTGTTCAACCTTTTTGCCCAACAGACATTGGAGGAAAAATGAAACCCCTCTGATGTCTGTTCATTGACAGCAGTGGGGATCCAAGTTATATTAGTCTGAGAGGACCAAGCTACATCTTTGCCAAACCTTAGACTGTGTAGTAAAGATCTTTCTTCTAAAAGAATAGAATATATATGCAAACCCATTGATTTTTTTTACCCCTAAAAATAAATGTAGGTGACTTCACTCATGTCCACTGAACCACTGATATTGCGGTAACTTTACTGCACAGAGTTAGTATGTCCAATGCAATCAGTGTCCTTTTTCTTTAGCTGAAAAAGAGGGGGAAAAACTTCTGACATCTGAAAGAAATGATCGTATGAGTTCCCCACTGATACTTACAGGAGAAAAGGAAGGATGAAGCGAGGCGTTTATTGGCTTGCAGTTTCCCATTTATGGGGCTAAAGGGTGTTTATAGTTGGCAGAGTTATTAGTTGTTTTCAACCAATTCAATCTGTTGCAATTTGGGGTTTGTTTGTGCGTGGGAAAGAAAGGTATTATTATATTAGTCATAGTATTTGGTGAGGAAGAAACAAATGAATGTTTCATGGAAAGGTTGTGGAACAGTTTATTTTGTAGAAGAGCTACCTGAGCAGGGCTTTACATGTGCCCTGGAAGGCAAGCTCCAGGTCTACCCTTCATTGCAGCTTTTGTTTTTCTTTCCTCCTTTCCCAGAGTGAGGGTGTGAGCAAGGCTTGGAAAACACAGCTCAAAAAAAATCCTCACCTGATGCAGCAAAGCACCAAAGTGATATTACCTGAAGAACAGAGATAGTTCTCTGATGCCAAATAAGGATGTCAATTGAGAGATACTTGTGGTATCAGAGAGATGCTGCCAAAAGAGGGAAGGCTTAAATACAGGTATACTTTTCTTTTAACAGAAAGCAACACAAGTATTTTCTCAATGAGAGAGGAACAGAAAAATAAGTTCAAGTTGCCTCAAGTCTTGAGGGCAACACTGTGGCAGCTTAAAAATTGATTAAAAGCAAACGAAATCCAGTAGCTTCCAGGGCTGTTTACCAGCTAGGACCAGGTGGACTTGAGTGCTTGTTGTCCTGCAACTGATAAAGACTGAAAAGCAGAAGAGATCTTTTGGGAATGCATGTTTAGCCCTGCAAATCCCTCTGACCTCTGAAGAGTTGCTTTTCCTTCTAGCTACTCTGAGATGCTGTTTCCCTCCCTTTTGCAAGGATATTTGGAAAGATACGAGTGCACTTGCTTCATTTAGGCTATCTCATGCAGGAATGATAGAAGTTCAAAGGGAATACTAAGCAACAGGGAAGGCGATAAACAAGTACAATGACATAAACTGGGCAGGTCAGTGATAAAGGATACAGTATCCAACACTAAAACTCTTCAGCCGCTAGTTAATGGGCCACTAAAACTACATGCATAGCCTCAAAGAGGTTCAACCTGGACTTTGTAACTGATAAGAGGGAAGGAAGATGACTAGGAGCATTATGGGATACTCAAGGGGAAACTGTGGGACTATGCAAAAAACTTTAAGGAGATGTCCCTGACTTACATATGCTTAAATCTGAGTATGTCACTGTGAACAACACTAGCCATAAAAGGGTGTGTCTGATCAAAGATGCTTTGTAGATGCTTATGCCATTAATAACACCATGTATTTGTAGGAATTACTATGCCTTTACACCCAGAGTGACTCTGGCCCACCCTTTGATTGAGCTCTGCTCCAGAAGCAGCTAATAAATCAAGAGAAAAGGAATAGGATCTGCTGGTGTGTGCATGCTGCTCATTTCAAGTGCGTCAGGCTGTGGCCTCTGCAGTGAGGGGACAGAAAAAGCTTGCAATTATGTGAAGTGCGGCACTGTTTTGTGCATGCTGGAAAGGGGAAGGCAAAGGGAACAGTGAAACCTGACAATTGCTGTAGTGGATTGAATGCTGAACAGTTTTGCTTTTCACGAGGACAGGGAATGGTTGGAGGGACAGGTCACTCCTAAGTGACAGTGGGATGTGGCTGTCCCAGTGTTTGCTCTTCCCCACCTTACACAGCCCTCCAGTGCTATATCACTGTGCTTTGGACCCCAGTGTGTGCAAAACACAGCTTGGACTTTTGCTGTAAAATATCACCAGGGGTGGGTTTCCATACAGCCACCAGATGTATACAGGGTACTTTGGATCCTTTGAACTGGAAAAACATATTAAAATTACATCTCATGGCACTTATGAGCCATTTTGGGCTGTGGGCTAACAGAAAGGGCACCAGCTCTTCCACAGAGTGTAGGAAAACAACTGCAAGCTATGAAAGATTTCTCATATCAATGTGTAAATATTATTTTACATGCACAAGGATAATATTTCCCTTTGTTTTTACAGAAAAACACCAGCTAAACCTTGGCATGCCTTGGGATTACCTTGCTCTGGTGTGGAGAACGGAAAACTTAACTTCAGGTAAAGGCAGGTGATAGGTTTTGCATATATATATGTGTATATAAAAAATGGTTTTCCTCTTCTCGATTTTTGATCTTAAGAACCCTGTGCTGGAATTGCTGCTGGTGTTGGAAAAACTGCTCCATGTTAACACTGCGCTTTAGCTCTGGCCTTATGCAATTCTAACAGAAAACAGCCCTGCAGCTAATCAAGTGATCTGCAAAGTGTGTCTACCCACTATTTAATCAAAAAGCAGGAGTGGAAGCCTCCTATTTTTCCTGCTGATGAGCTGGCCCGAGCAGGGTAAGCTGGGCAGCTGTCATCTGCACTGTGATGACCCGAAGCATCGAGCAGGATCAGAGCGTGGTGCAACGTTCACACAGATGATTTCTTCCAGGAACTGGGGGTACCAGCGGCTACACTCTTACTGCCAAAACATGGTCCCTGATCTGCTTCCTTATTTTACCCCTTACAGAGTAAAATACTATTGTATTCTGACGAACCTGAGAGGGCAAACTGGGACAGCGTGTATGAAATCTGTGTATCTTCAGGCACACATTTGCTATCCTAGAGCTAGATTCATTCACATTATCTGACATTACCTTGCAGTGAGTTGGACATAAATTGAGAGTTAAGCATAGCTGTGGGCAACTAGCTTTTTGTGCACAATTGCAGTAATAATTTAGAGTAATTTCTTTTGC
The DNA here is from genome assembly GCA_013398815.1 of Ibidorhyncha struthersii. Classification (NCBI taxonomy): domain Eukaryota; kingdom Metazoa; phylum Chordata; class Aves; order Charadriiformes; family Charadriidae; genus Ibidorhyncha; species Ibidorhyncha struthersii. The sequence continues at coordinate 34,885 of VZSZ01000472.1, read as the reverse complement.
TGTTTTGTTATGTCAGGTTTTTAACATTTGTAAGCAATTTAAAATGAAAAGACACGTACAGGGGAGTTTGTTATAACTATGCCTCAAGATGCCATTTAGAGTAATTGTGATGCTCCAGCCTCGCACAAGCCTTTCACAGGGAGGATATAAATACACTTTATTAAAGCAGGAGATATCCACAGCAAAGACCAACGTTATATGACTGCAGGAGCAACATAAAAATCACTTCTTCCAAAGTTAACTCCTTTCAGTGAACACACAGCCTCCATCCCTCGTATAATTTGCTTGGAGCGCGGCATACTGCACTAAGCCATTAAGGGGAAAACTCTCCATCATATATGAAAATCAGAGTTCATTACTTAATCACTCAATGCTTTGATACTGTAGGGGATGCTTCCAGACCAGGAAGAGACTGGAAAATAAGTCGTCTCTGAGTTTACTGGACATACGCTTCTTTTTCTAAACAAATATACTATACTGAAAAACAGTGTCCTGTGAGGGAGTAACTATCTATGGTCTATAGTGGGACTTTGTTTTCTCATAGGCTTTGGTTTGGCCCTTCATTTTATCACTCAGATGGAAGAACATTTTGGCCATGAAACTTTAATTGATGTTACAAGCTCATCTAGACACAAAGCTAAGGGAAATTTTTTATTCCATTTTTTTTTGGTTTTGCAAAACCTCTTAATAGTGCCAGGAACATGGGAGATGGGTCACAGAAATGCCAGTGAAACTCCCATGAATATCTGGTCTGTGTTTTTATATGCATCTTATGGAAAATTGGTCTTAAGTTTTCACATTTTTCTAGTTTTCAGATACAGTGGGGGAAAAAAGCTTCACAGTGATAGAAGGGGTAAGGTCATGAAAGTGAGCAGTTCAGTTCAGTGTGGTCCCTGTCAGTTTTGGAACTTGCAGTGAAACCATTAAATAAATTACCCGAGACACTGGAAGGAAATCTGTATATCAGTATCTGATTTGTAATGATTTGAGATTGACAGCAAAACACTACCAATGATAATAAATTGCGTCCTTTCTGAAGACGGTAGCCATACTTTTATATAAATTATTTGTCAGCAAGAAGTAATTTGTTACATAAAATGGCTTGTAAATGCAAAACCAATAGTAATACTGAGACTAAAAAAGGAGCAAAATTCAAAAGATGGTGTCCTGGTTTGAGGTAAAACAGGACCAATTTTGTTCAGTAACTTTGCTTCTTAGCTGGGCCTCTTCTAACTGCTGAAATTAACAGCATATTGTGCAGACAGTGTTCGCTCTCTGAGTGATAAGACCTATGTTTATAGTTGATGTCCAGGCATGGTATGCAGAGAGGCTCTTGCTTATACCTACTGCTCTAACAGCCAAGGCCAACCAACTTTGTTGTTTGCCACGTTGGAGGGTCGGAAGCAGAAAAGCACAGTGGGGTCCCACCTGTGGGGAGGAGCGGACAGGACAGGTGACCCAAAACTGACCAACAGGGTATTCCATCCCATCCGCATCGTGCTCAGTATAAAAGCCCTCTGAGGGATCAAAGAGTAAGCAGGAGCGCTGGTTCTGGCTCTCTTTCTTTCTTCAGTGGCTGACATCTGAGGAGGACTCTTCGTCTGCCTTTAGTCTCGATCCTGAATGCAGATCTCCAGTTCCCGTCCGTCACTGAGTCCAGCCTGGGACTGCCCCAGTGCCAGCCGGTGTCATCATGATTGTCATCCTGGGAGCTTGATACGGTTTTGTATATATTTAATTATTTTCTTTTTTATTTTATTATTAATATTTCATTAAAGTAGTTTAGTTCCTTCTAAACTCATAAGTCTCTTTTTCCCTCCTCTGCCTCTCTCTTTGAAGAGGGGTAGAAGGAAGCATCTGTCGGTCCCATCTGGGGTCCCCCACCTCCCCAGTGGGATTTGGCCTAAACCACGACAGATGGGTTTAAAGTTTGTGAGTCAGGCTTGGCAACTTGTGAAGTGACAGCATTGCAGTAGATGTGGCAATAGCAAGGCTGAACAAAGAAAATGCAGCTGAAATATATGTGGAAGGTTGCAAACAAAACCAGCAAGTCCAGCCCTGAGCTAAAAGGAAGTTGAGTTTCAGAAAGCAAAAGATAGGGTCAAAACAGAAATTGTGTGGTCTTAGAGCAAAAGAGCACATGAATGAGGTGGAGGGGAGTTTGCTAAAAATAAATTACAACAAAAGGATAAATTGGTCCAGACACATCAAGACAAGTGGGAATATGTAACTTGGGCACAGTCTGTTCAGATGTGAAGCAGGAGCTGGAAGATAAGGGAAATGCAGATAACAAGTGACATGAAGCATTCCCCTCCTCTGCTCCCAAGGACAACAGGGGTACAACAGTGACAGTCAGGACCAGGAGTCAGTCGGAGGAGCAGCACCAGCATCTGCAAGTGCTGTCGCTGCCAGGCCAGATCCTTCCCCAGGGAGCTGTAACCAGTGGTGGCCCCGTCCAAGGAGTATGACAGGGGAAGAACTGTACCACGTGCCTGAGAACTACCAGAAGATTTAAAGGCTGCTTTTCCCCATTATCTCTCTCAACTCCATTTTGTCTCCACAGCATCAATATGAGAATTCGTATTTTCCTGGCAGATCTTTCCTAATTCCTTGACTCAACCTGCCAAGCGGCAGAGGGAATTTGTGGCATCGTGCAGAAAAGGGGAATTAATCCCATCTCATCATGGGGTACTTTGTGTCCTTTCTTCCAGCTGGCACTGGGGATCTCTCTGTCCCTAATACAGCCTTTAAATCACACAGATGATTGCATAGTAACAACCACTTTCTATATTTGTATTAGGGGATTGTAAAATAATGCCATGTTTGGGGGATCTGGCAGTGACCCCAGAGTAATTCTGCGTGACCAGAGTTAGAGAATTTGCCTTGAGTGTTTAGGAAATCTTCTCTAAATGTTGATGCAACGAATTCGAGGTAAATTATAACCGGTTTCCTGTTGTTGGGTACTAGATTGTGATTCATTCTGTCATGGTTCAGGGTGCAATTGTTTCATGTGCTTGAAGAAGTCAGACTGTTCAAAGCACTAACCTGAGACCGAAAGTTTGCTCCATGAAAAATACTTGGTGTTTAGGCAGAGTCAGTACAGGAGGCTATTGAGTAATCCTGCAATGAATGCCGAGTGACATTTTTCATGCTTTGGAAAGCAAAGGCCATGGCATTATGAGCATTACTTCATGTGAGGCATTATGAGCATTACTTCATGTGATGGCCCCTCAAAGTTCAGCATGTCTTGTTTGCTTCAAGCGTCACTGGCAGTGAGGGCAGACAGGACAGTATGGCTCTTCCGAAACAGGGCCTCCCTTTGCTGGAGATCTTGGTATTGCTTCCCTGTTCCGTTGTTATGGTCTGTGTCATATATTTAATCTGCAGGATACTGACTTTTTTACTTTTTTTCCCTGCCGCCCCCAGAGGAGTGAGGATCACAGTTGTCGTTTTGCACAAAATCAGTGCTGATGTCTCTTGCATTAATTCAAGGGGCAACTGGTCCCTCACCAGCTGCAAACAGCCATAAATTGACCCTAGGATTTATTTGCATAATCATCTGATCCATTCTGACCTGAAAAGTTGGTAGCAGCCTTTTTGGATGATAATGGGCTGTGTGAGCCTTTTTGTGCACCTTATTAACTTTATAGAGACAGGCAGCAGATGATGCTCTGTGTTTGTGTTTGTAGCCTCAAGCTGAATGGTTTGTTATGACACAAGTAGTTTCTGTTTTAACATATTGGCCTTTTTTTATATTCTGGAAGATTTATGATTAGCAAGTATTCACAGAGCAATCTAATCAGTGAAACAAGTAATTATTTTTCTCAACAGTGAAGTAATGATTTGAGTGTGTTTTCACAACATGACAGGCACCTTGATAAGCCCAATTAGAGAAATACTTGTATTCTAATAGTCTACATTTGTTCATATGTCTGATGTTGTAGGGAAGGCTGCCCCTTTTTTTATTATTATTTTCTTAAAGAAACAGTCTTTGTCTTTTCATCTGTCTGGGGGATCTCAAAGAAGGAAAGAAAACTGCAGTGTTTCTCTTTGCTGAGAGGATTTTTCCTGATTCTGAGTTNTTTCTTGCTTGCTTGCTTTATTGCTTTTTGGTATTTAGATGCAGTCAAAACTGGAGGTTTGATGACAGCCAAAGGTACCAGCAAGGAAATCTCCAGTGACTCAGGCCACAGCAGCACTGGCATGGGGCATGAGTTGATGAAAAGCAGCAGATCACTTGAAAGGCTAATTAGGACTGTGCCCTTGAAGAGACATTTTTCTAACACTGTTCTGAAGCTGGAGACTGATGAAGGCATGCACTTCACAATACAAGCGTCACTCCTAAGTTTTCTAACAAGCACTTTGTTTGCAAAGTACAGTGGCTTTAAAGTGCATTTTAGTCAGAGAGACAGTGAGGTGTTGAAATAGATGGTTCATAACAGGCTGTACTAAGATCAAAAAAAGAATAATATCTAAGTGGCCATTTACTTGTGGGATGAAGCAGGCAGCGATCACCAGGCAGGATGATGAAGTACCTCCTGGCCATGCTGGCTCTTTCCTATCCTGCCTCCAAATACATGCACAGCTCAGAAGCGAGTGCAATGATACATTGAAGGAGTGATCTGCATTGCAGAAGGGTGATGGTAGCCTTGCAGAGCAGCTGAAGGTGGGGGGTACAGAGGTGAGATCCCACGTTCAGGTCTACTTCTGCTGTGCCTTCTTTGTTGAGGACCTGTGAACCCAAAGGGTGGTCTTTCTCGTTTCATGCCTCTGTCTGCATGCTTGGGGGTTCCTAAAAAGCTATACCACAGTGATTCACCTGCCAGGAAGACCTTATAACCTGTTGGGAGGAAGGAGTGCTCGGAAAGCCTAAGAAACACTAGGTGTCTCCAGGAGCTCTCTCTTCAACTACCCAGAGACCATTCAAGCAAGGTGTCCTGGTTTGAGGAATAATTGTCATTATTCCCCCAAAATCTGAAATAGTCACCCGAGCCTTTAATGGCAAGCTGCTCCCAGCAGGACCCAGTCAGAAACAGGCTGGGAATAAGCAGGCCTCGTATTCTTACTTAAGTACTAGTGACTGCACCCATGGCCAACTCCTCCCTGATATAGGCAATCAAGGAGATGAACAAGGGACTTTGTAAATGGCTTTATAATATGGAAAACCTTGGATTTATGGTGGTAGCTGATGTTTTCCCCAGTGTGCATCGACTGATTTCTTTCTGTATTTGCAGCCTGCATGTCCTCTAACCAGTCTTGCGCCATAGGAACAATAAGAAGCTGATTGCTGTACCACTGCAACCAACATCAGTGGCAGTGAACGGATGTATTGGTGCTTCAACAATCATAGGGGTTTCATTTCTAAAAAGCATTATTTAGGTCTTTTACTCCAGTCACAGACATTACCTTTTTGTTTTCTGAACTTTCATTGAGGGAGAACTAACGAAGTGCTTTATAATGTTTTCCGTTTAATGGAATTCGTGGCAAATAGGACAAAGCAATACAAACAGGAAGGGAAATAATTTTGTGTTCAGCGCTTGTTTACTGAAAATTCCTTAATTTATCCTTCTACATGTATTGCACGCTATAACTTTTCATTTTCAGTGAAAAGAAATCAGGGGAAGAGTAGAAGAAAACACTACCCATGTGCCTGGTGTGTTGGGCTGGGGTTTTTTTAAACTTTTCTTGATTTGATCAGTTTTGTTGCTATTGGTGAATTTTCAGTTTCCTGTCCCCAAGACAAAAACCTCTGGGTTGTTTACTTTTCCCTCTCTAAGTTTCAGTCTGTTGCTAGGCTGCCTTTGACAGCTCTGAGAGGCTGAGTGATTGTCCAGGAGAGTGCAGGTTTTAACAATTGCTTTTTGAATTAGAAGCTGTCTTTTTCACTCTTGTGACAATGCACTGAAGACGTGATCCAGTAGAAATGAGCCCTGCTCAATACCTTTCTTTATGTATTTGCTACCAGAGAGAATTCAATCATCTTATCTAGTTTTACTAACTTCCAGAAACTTAAAGCAGGATTTTAGCAGCTCTCTGCTGAAGAGCCAAGGGAGAGAAAGAATAATCAATGGCACGTGTTTAAAATTTGCAGTCTTCTCTGCGCTGAGCATGTGTAATGCTTCATTTCATTTTGTGACTATGTATTCAGCTCCAGCACCATGATGAGACATCACTGAGGTGTGTCTGACAGTAGCTCCCTAAAGTGAGCACACACACCCCTGTATGGATGCGGTTAGGAAAAACATCATCCTTTGCCAGTTGTTTGGGTTCAGAATGTGGGTTCCTGGGCAGGAAAAAGCAAGAACAGCTGCTGGCACTGGGGACAGGGAAGGGATGCTGCGTGCACTCTGGTGGTGTTGGGAAGGGACCAGTGTCCGGCCTCCATCTCGCTCATCTTTTTGGTGCATGGGAGCGGGAAGGGCTCATCAGCTCTGAATGCCAGTTTAACCTGGGTGGCAGGTGACTTTGGTAGCTGTAAGGACCAGAGGCAGCTTTTCAGATTTGCATGTGCTGGAACATGTGTGGCTTTACTCCCCTTCCTTTGTGAAGGCAGCTGAAAGCAACCATCTGTCTTTAACAAGACCCTCACACTGAGCTGCTGCTGGGACAGAGGCAGGAGGGGAGTGGGGATTCAAATCATCCTCCTCCCCTCTTCCCAGTCTGCTGGAGGCTCCTGGCCCTGTTTTCCAAGCCAGATCTCCTGCCACTGTCACTGCAGAGATGTGACCAGCTCTACCTCTACATCATCATTAGTAGTGCTCCTCAGCCAGCCAGGTTGGCATATGCAGACAGCTGTTGTATACCAGCCCAAAATTTAAGTTTATCCTTTTGACCCCTTTTCAGGCTCTTCTGTTCTTGTCTCCCTTCCCAATTCTGCTACTTCATTTATTCAGGGTATTTTTTTTCCAGCAAAGATTGTACAGCTCTTGGCTTCTGTTTTCCTTGTTCTGTTACAGGAATTCAGATTATTGCCTGCAGGACTCAAGTGGAGTCCAGATTCAGTTCAACTGCCTTTTCACTTTCTCCGCCCCCCCTCCCCAGGAAATCAAACACCCTATCAGAAAACAGAGCTTCCTACTTGTGTTTTCCTGGGTGGAAGCAAAGGCCATGTGGTTTATGAAGCATGCTAGTCTTTTCCTTTTCTTGTATTATGAAGTCTTTGGGGAGAAAACTGTATTTCCTTGTATTATTCTGTGATTGACCCCATCAAAATTATGTATCAATTACAATGTTGTTTTCCCCAAAAAGGGAAATGGGAAAAACCTTAAGCTTGGATGGGAAAATTTGGGTTGAAATACTTTGTTCCCAAGACATACTCTGAAAAACAGGATTTGTTCAAATGGGTTGTTTTTTTTGTTCTGAGGTACCAAGAAAATAGTTACAGTTTATGTAAAGTTTTCTGAATTAACATCTTAACAAACAAACATTATTTCTACAAAGACAAAATAGGTATTTCAGTTTTCAGCAGTTTCAGGATGTAAACTTGCAGACATATCAGAGTATCTCAAAAATGTTCTGTCCTTCCAAATAAGCAATATTATTAAATAATGAGGTATATGGATAGGAGCCATCCTGTGCTCCCAGTCAGGGGATGTGTAATGCTAAACGGAATGTTATCAGCAACTAGGTCATACTTTTTTTTTTTTCTTTCCTTCTTCAGTTCCACTTTTCCCCAGAAGTCTGAGGTCTAAACCAACTGTCATCTTCCAGAGATCTGATTTATTTTTTATATATTCTCCTTTGCTGCTTTGTGCTGCATTATTCAGAGAAACAAAAAGCCCCAAGTATTTAGATTAAAAAGAAAGTAGAAAATGAAAAAATTGTGAGAATTTACCCCATTTTCTTTTCTGATCCTTTGACTGAAAGGGCGTCTTCCAGAGTGGTGTTTCTTCTAGTTGATAGCCAAAAGGAAGGGGAAAAAAATCTCACAGCTTAACTTGGTTAGAGCTTGTCTGCCTAACACTGCAGTTGGGAAACTTAGTTACTACTGCAGACTTGCCAGTACAAAACAGACCAAAAATTTACTGCCATTTTTATTTTATGATCACTACAGAAAATTAACCATGTCGTTTTCTTAAATCCAATTCTTCATATCATGCTTAGCCCTCTGAAGAGCACAGTCTAATACCAGGTGTGTGTGGTAGACCTGATGTTACAGTGGGAGCATTGCAAATCACAGAATCGTCAGGGTTGGAAGGGACCTCTGGAGATCATCTAGTCCAACCTCCCCGCCAGAGCAGGGTCACCTACAACAGGTTGCATAGGACAGCGTCCAGGCGGGTTTTGAATGTCTCCAGAGTGGGAGACTCCACAACCTCTCTGGGCAGCCTGTTCCAGTGCTCCACCACCCTCAAAGTAAAGAACTTCCTCCTCATGTTAAGATGGAACTTCCTATGTTCAAGCTTGTGCCCATTACCCCTCGTCCTATCAATGGGCACCACTGAAAAAAGACTGCTCCCATCCCCCTGGCATCCTCCCTTCAAGTATTTGAAAGCATTAATAAGATCCCCCCTCAATCTTCTTTTCTCTAGACTAAAGAGACCCAAATCCCTCAGCCTCTCCTCATATGAAAGATGTTCCAATCCCCTAATCATCTTTGTAGCCCTTTGCTGGACCCTCTCCAGCAGATCCCTGTCCTTCTTGAACTGGGGAGCCCAGAACTGGACGCAGTATTCCAGATGCGGCCTCACCAGGGCAGAGTAGAGGGGGAGGATGACCTCCCTCGACCTGCTGGCCACACTCCTTTTGATGCACCCCAGGATGCCATTGGCCCTCTTGGCCGCCAGGGCACATTGCTGGCTCATGGTCATCCTGTTGTCCACCAGGACTCCCAGGTCCCTTTCCACAGAGCTGCTCTCCAGGAGGTCGGCCCCCAACCTGTACTGATGCATGGGGTTATTCCTCCCCAGATGCAGTACCCTACATTTACCCTTGTTGAATTTCATTAAGTTCCTCTCTGCCCAACTCTCCAGCCTATCCAGGTCACGCTGTAAGGCAGCACAGCCTTCTGGCGTATCAGCCACTCCTCCCAGTTTAGTGTCATCAGCAAACTTGCTGATGGTACACTCTATCCCTTCGTCCAGATCATGGATGAATATATTGAACAGGACTGGACCCAGTACTGACCCTTGAGGGACACCACTTGTTACTGACCTCCAACTAGACTCTGCACCACTAACCACAAATGATCTATCCCAGGGCTGCTGTTACTTTAGGGTGTTTATTTAAGCTGGTTTCAGGGGGTGCATGTCCTGAGCAGATACACAGCTTTACAGCAGCACGTTCACCACCAGCGAGGGAATGATCCCAATCCCAGCAGAGTTTGGTGCCCTTGAGCAGAAGCAGTGGCTTGTTTGCAGCACATCTACTATCACAATAAGGACAAAACCCAACTTGTTTCATACTGCAGAGCAAACTCTCTGTAGGAATCACTGGTCCTACTTATGTTGAGAACTGGTGCATATGGTACTGAATCTCCAACCCACAGCTTAGTCCTGTAGAACTACAGCCCTCTGGTGGTACCTAGTCATGTATTTTGTGAAGAGCTGTATAACATTATAGCTAAACAGCAGCTTTGGGCCTTGACCTTTATGGTGTTGCCTTCAAGAACAGGAACATTTCTGGGGGACAAGTCCAAAAAGGGTGCAAGTCAGCATCCAGCTGTGGTGTACTGCACTGAAAATCGCCTGCCAGAGAATAATTTCTAAAGCAAATATGAATGCATGCAAGAATGCTTAAGAAGTGGGAGAGTATAGATCTCACAGGATTGGGAGAGACCTTGGAAATCACTGCCAAGGCACTAAGAGGCCACTGAGGAACCCCCCTGTAGTGTTGTGTCCCCATCAGTAAATTTTTCTCCTTCCTGAGGTAGGATGAACAAAGTATCCTTCCATCCTGGGCAATGTTTGCTTAGCCTGATCTTTAAAGTGCTTCAGTGACTGAGGTTTTGCAATCTTTTTTTTTCGGTGCTTCATTAGAGGAACAGTTAGACTACTTTCCTCATAACTCATTTGTATTGTACATTGCACAGTTTAAACCCAGTATTTCTTGTCCTATTCGCTATGGACATGGAAAAGCAAACCACCAAACCTTTTTTTAGTGTGCTGGACTCTTTCATATTTGAATATACGTCTCTGTCTTCCTTAAGGCTAATCAGCCCAAATTCATTTCCTCTTCCTCATCGGTTATATTCATCAAGAAGTTCTGCTTTGAACGCTTTCACTGCAGCTCTTTTCTGCCATGTGACGTGACACGCTCAGACATGACCTTTTAAGCATCAGTCTTCAAATGAAGAATAACCTCAGTTTCGATCTAATGAGACTTGGCCATGAAATGCTTGTGATGCATTTCATGAGCACGCCCTGCTCTGAGGTTTCATTCTAGACTACAGGAACAGGAAGCTTTGGGCTATAGCATCAGGCTCTGAATAAAGCACGATAACTTGAAAATAGTGAACTGGGGGCCTCAGCTGGACTGTCCTGGTAGAGCCCCACCATTGCCTGTGATCAGTTTATAGCAGCTGATCAGGCAGACACACAAGCCATCATATTATTACTGAGCTTGGAGGATTAATTGGAAAACCCTGAGCAGGCGGCCTGTGGGTGTGGAGGAATTCCTGAAGGGAGAAGGTCATGATTTGATTCTGGTGAGCAACCCAGGATTTGAGCTGGGCGAAGAGGCCTGCACCTGCTCTCCTTGATATCTCCGTGACCGGCTGGTAAGGAGGAAGAAAGAGGGCCTTGCTTATCATAAAGGCAGGACCAAGTCTGGGAACGAGACCACGGAGGCAAGGAGAACCAGCGTGTGCTACGCGCGTGGAGAGAGGGTCTTAACCAATCAAGTTGGGGGGCGTTGTGTGTGAATAAGGGGTTTGGACCAATCACTATGTTGTTGACTATGTGTGCTTCTGCTGTGAGTCTATATATACTCTGCTAAAACACCTAATAAAGGAGAACGACCATACTCATATTGAGACTTCATCGTTACTCTGGGTCCGTATCCCACTCCAACCGACAGCAGTGGGCATCTGTCTCAACCCACCAATGTTGAAAGGTTTTTCCCCATGAGAAAAGGAGCAGAGCTGGAAGTCTGCTGGATAAGGAGGGCACAGGAGCCCCAGGGCTGCCCTACGGCCCCAGCTTGGCAGCTAAGGCTGGGCCTGTTCTTAGCAGAAAGCTAGAGTTTCGTTCAGATTTGTTTTTTTTGCTTGTTTGTTTTTTGATTTTAGCATGAGAAACTTGTGTTGGCTTAGCCAAGCAGTAAGGAGTACAAGCAGGTTGATGGCACTGCCAAAATATACTCATATTGTGCATAAGGGGTATAGCCAAGTTAGTCTGCGAAGGAGTTTATAGCAGTACAAACAATTGGAGAAGAAACAAACTGTACCAAGGGTTTATTGAGCTATCCAGCAGTAGGTAAACATCCGTTCTGGGGCTATGGTGATGTATGACATAGCGCACTTAAACTGCACTGAGCCAGCTTTCAGATTTTATTCTCGGAAGGTCACACATACAAAGAGGGAAAGATACAAATTGTTCTTTTATGTTCCTTCTTAGTTATACTGCAGGCATTAGGTCAGAAAGATTGCATATTTTGTATGGAAGTGTTTTTGTATACATGCTCATTGATTCAAATCTAAAAAGCTTCCAAGCAGCAGTTTGTCAGACACTTCGTTAGCCTGTGTATAGATAACGTTTCAGTCTCTGAGCCATCCCTAGTAGGAAATAGTGTGCAGAATAACTTTGTAAGAGATTTTCCTTGGTGGTGTGTTAGATGAGCCAAATAATTCAGTGGGTAACAGGAGCAGATTGGTTTTTCTGTGTTGTGTTTCATGCTGTTTGTATGAAAAGAAGAATAACAGTTGCAGTCTTGGCCAAACTGTTTCTCCTTTCATGCTGTCTCATTCTGGTTTGTTGCATTTGAGTGTTCATGAGCTGTCTGAAGGCCAGGGTTTCTCTTTAAGCTGCCTAACTAAAAGTCTCCCAGGGGGGAGGGGATAGGATAGTAACTACATAGGCTATGATTGTACTGAAAGGCTACCTAAAGCCTAAAAAAATCTTGCCATGAAAATAGACCGCCCACAATCCAGCAGAATCTACTTTCTGCTCTCTTCTGGAAGACTAACTTTGTAAAAAGCTTAGTTACATTGTTCAGCTGGGCAGGCTTGTCCAGCCAAAGAGCTGCAAATGCGGACGTGTTTGTGCAGCATGGAGAGCAGGGGCTTCACAGCCACTGCTATATAAAGATTCCAAACATTTCTAAAAAATCTACCCCTGTTTTGCTATTTATGTAGTTCAGAGGCTGCGTGTGGAACTGCCCAATGCATGTGCAAAGCCTACTTTGATTTTCTGAAAGATCATTTGATCTTTCCCTGTTGCGCTTTCAAATAATCTGAAGCAGAATAGGAAAGATTCAGAAAACTTCTAATGAACTTTTTTTCCTTTTGTTTCAGATTAGATAACACAGAACCCAAACTTCAGAGTCACCTGAGCACCCAGCTTCTTTCTTCACTTCTGCCCTTGCTGTCAGTGAGGCCTCTCCCCATTAAGGTTCCAATAAGTGTGATTTAAATATTCATATAAGATCTGTCCATTAAAAAATGAAAGAGTGACTTTTACATAAATGAACTATTAACGGAGATCTCAACATTGGACTGTCTTGGTGTTGGGCTTTTCAGCTGGGAAAGTAGATGTGCTTCTGGAAGAACAGGCCCGAGAAACAGGATTTTGTAAAGGGAAAGACTGGAAAAAAAGTACTAGGGGAAATACATCCATCACTTCCAGAGAAATTAAAGCCCCTCAGGGAGCACATGAGACTCTATTACAGTGGAAATGAAGGGAAGGAAGGAAAGATGGTGGCTCCCTGTGGGGTAATATGGTATGTCCACCAAACCGCAAGAGGACGTGGCACTTAGCCATCCCCAAGGAAACTGGCCTTCCAACAGGGCCCTATTAAGCATGGGGCTTTTAGTACCACTGCTGCTTCGATGCCTCTCATGCCACGTAGAAATAACCTGCAGAAAAGGCTGACATGAAGAAGCATGACGTGAGAACCAAATGGCCAAATCTTGTACTTGGAGCAGGAGTCACATTGACTTTTATACACAATCCCATCATCCTAAACGACTGAAAAACTGTGAAATAACAAAAATCAAGCGCTGCCATCTACTCACACCAAAATCCTGGCTCAGCAGAAGGCCTCTGCACACAGCCCTGGGGACACCACCATGGGACAAAGCTCTCCCCCCAGCACAACCAGGAAAGGCTTTGAGCTCAGCCTCCGAAACTGCAAAGCACTCGTTTTGTTGTCTGTGGATAATGCTTTAATCCACCGGGTGAAAGCTGGACGTTGCTCTCTTTTATTCTGGCTGTACACAGTTGCAGCACTCGAAAAGAAAGCCCCTCATCCCCCCTCTACACCCACTGCTCCTCTGAACTGCTGACACCTGGACGGGCAGCCCCAAGGCGGGGCCATTGGGATTTATTTAGTTCACTGCTGCAGGCAATGCCTTTAGTGCCACAAACAGCCCTGGAGACAAGTCCTAATCATCTGGGGGGGTGATTATGTTCAGTTCTTCCTCCCCAAACCCCCCAGACGTAATTCAGATCCAAACTGGAGAGACAGGCAGGCACGCAAGAGGGGACTCCGGCACTGCACAGCCCCCCTGAAGCCATGTACAGGAGCAGTTTCCTCCGTGAGGTGCGCAAGGAGAAGTACGAGCGGTCGGATGCATACGATGAGCTGCGAGGCTCCCCTGAATTCGACAGTTTGGCCCAAGCCCGCGGCCTTGAGAACCTCCAGGAACTCAACGCACGCTTTGCCAGCTACATCAACCGGGCACGTGTGTTGGAACAGCGCAACACCATCTTGCGCAAGCAGCTGGAGACCTTCCAGCGCATGGATGAGCTGGTGGGCTTGGATGAAGCCTTTGCTGGACAGATTGAGTTCAACCGACAGCGAATGCGGGAGCTGGCATCTGACCGAGCTAAGCTGGAGCGTGAGGAGAAGGATGCCCAGCGCACACTTGATGAGTACCGCAACAAGTAAGGCTTCTGAACGGGTAGTATTGTTTCCATAGTTAATCTTTGCGGTGAGATGGGTTTGAAGTCACTGGCTGCTTCTCATGCATGGGTGATGCCCTTCCATGTGTATCAGACTTGTAGCCAGTGATGGCACGTAAGCCTGTGGTGAAAAGCAAGGTGCCAGGACTTGGGGAGCTCTAGCTCTGCCTTTCATGGTCTCACTGCTACTGGATGGGCAATTGCCCTCTCCCATGGCAGCAGGTCTTCGCCACAGCACACATCGGTTGCTGTTGCTTATTAGCTGTAGGAGGATTGTGCTCTGAGCTGCAAAGAGGGAATAACTCAATAGAAAAACACATGGCTCAAAGCAAGTCTTGTGTCTGAGCAGCACAGAGTTACGCAGCTCCAAACATCTCCTGAAATGTGTGGGATATCTCTGAGAAACTCTTATTTACAGGCATTGTGAGGCACCTGGGCCAGTCTGTGCCAGCCACTAAGATGTGAGATGAAAAGAAAATAAATAATTTTTTTTCCTGGTATGTGAAGTTTGCCTAACTGCTCTCCTCTTCTTCCTTGCTTCCTGCTATTTCCAACTTGTGCTACTAAAGCAACAGCTGTAAGAACAGGTTTCTCCTAACTTCACCTCTCTTTAACCTCACTGCACCATAAATCAAAGAGCAGGGGCCTTGGGGGCTGAGGCATACGAGTGCCTCCAGACGCGTGTGGTCCCTTCCCTTCAGCAACAGGCAGTGTTGGCCATTTTGCTTAATTAATTACACGAGACTTGGTGAGTAGTTTGTGGATTAACTGCCTATATAGTTCCTCAGCAGAAGGATTAGCTATCTGACACAAAGATAATTTATTTTTTATTAGGGGTGCAAGCTGTAAATACGTGGGGAAGAATACAGGACATTGAAAATCCTGGGGGGAAGCACCCAGAGAAGGGGGCTGTGCATCTTGAAAGTGAAATTTAGGACCTTTTACAGGGGTAGTTAGTGACTTCTTAGAAAAATGGATGGTGCCTTATCATATAATCCTGGGGTGTTCACTCAGCAGCCATAAACAAAAGTAAAAAGGAAACTGACTTCATCCAAGCCAACAACATTGCAATTAAAAAATTAAAGATACACAGGGCCATTACAACGGAAGAGCAGTGGCTGCTTTTTAACCAAATTGCCTTCAATTTACATCAAGAATTGAATTTTGGTGTTGGTTTGCTTTTTTTTCTCTTGGGAGCTGCTGAATTTCACCTGGAGACAGATGTGAAAGTTTCTTCAGAACCTGAAAAATATGGGTTGGGTTTGGACTTGCAGGCATTCAAACAAGGCCAGTGACACCGTGTACTCTGCCTTCTCACCTTGTTTCTAGCTCAAAGCTATCCTGATGGATACGATTTCAGCTGCTTAAACTTATAGATAAAGGTCTCTTAACAACATATGGGAGGAATAACCTTCTGTGATGCGTCAGGGCCTTGCCATGCTACTGAAATCAGAAGTAATTCCCGTGCTGAAGACCTGCTCTGCTCTCAGTTGGCAGCAGGCACTGCTCTCACTGCACTGGCAACGTAGAGGGTTCTTGCTTCAGTTTGGAACGTAAAACATCTACTTTGACACACTAGGATTAACAAAATCTCTTAGAGTGGAGTATTGTGAACCAATTAATTGTCAAATGTCTACACCTTTCACTAATGCAAAGAATTTTAGCTCTTACAACCCATTCTTTTACTCACACTCACAATTTGGGAAATAGATATATGTCTACAAGTAGATCTATTAAAGCTATATTTAAACACAGTAGGGCCTGGGACTACCAGGTCTGTACTATTAAATGTACATGAACCATTGAAAAGTTGATCTTGCATTAAAGTTAATTTTTAAATCCTTTATAGCAACATTCATAGGTCTTCACATTAACATGAATAATTAAGGCTCTGTACCAACAGAGTCTCTTAAAGTTGCAAAAAAAGCATCACTAGGAATTGTTTGGATGCATCTCATAAAAAGACTGATTATACTAATTTTATTGAGCATCATTATTATAGCAATGTTGCATCTGGCTGTGGGAGAGGACTGTATTTCTCTGTCCATGATATTAGGAAAGATGCGGAAACCCAGATTTTAGGGCCCTTGACTGAACGGGATTAATTAACTTCAGAAATTAAGTCTTGCTAATCAATTGTTTCATTTAAAATTCATTCACTACTAATCTTGTGGGTTTTGCATGCAATACGATTCCCTGGAAGTTGCTAGACACAGCAATTGGCACTGTGTTCTCCAAGCTGCACCGCATGGTGATGCTCAGACGAGCTGACATCCTTTGGGACCACAGTGGAGACCCAACACCCATGAGAAGAACCAAAAACAAGTAGGAAAACATGATAGCTGGGATATGCAGGCCGGCAGGGGATCTGTAACAGGTGTCCATCAGTAAAGCCATCTTCCAGCCCTGTCTGCAGGGGTTATGTCTGTGCTGCTGCTGCTTCTCTGGCGCTAGGGAGAGTTTTATCCTGCTGCAGCTGCAGACGAGGAGGTCCTGCCTGCCCTCCACCCCCTCCTTAGACTGCCAAAATCTTGCCCTGTGGCTGTCAGCTGCTCAATAGCAGCTTCTTGATAATGCAGGTAGCAATCTGCTCATAAATCAGCAGAGCAGAGCCCTCATGGGGCTCATCCTAGCTTTCAGGGTATAAAATACTAGTGTTATTGGCCTGTCCGTCATCCTTGTAGGACTAGCATTTTGCAGTTTGTACTCTCATTGGCACACAAATTACTGCTGCTTTGATTGAGAATAGGCTAGTGAAGTGCCTCAGGGAAACAGAAAAGGAAAAAAGTAGTAGAAAAATTTAGCCTCTGCTCATGGCAAGCCAAGAGGTTTCATACATTGCTAGAAGAGTTCAATGGGGTTCAACAGAGAGGCAGCATTTCTCTTTATGTTAAAAGCACAGGCT
Source organism: Ibidorhyncha struthersii (assembly GCA_013398815.1). NCBI lineage: Eukaryota > Metazoa > Chordata > Aves > Charadriiformes > Charadriidae > Ibidorhyncha > Ibidorhyncha struthersii. The sequence continues at coordinate 17,920 of VZSZ01000472.1, read as the reverse complement.
TGATGCTCAGTGGCCAGATACTCAATTTGGTATCGCTAGGATGTATTGTAACTGTTTTTCTCTTTGGAGGGGAGCCAGCCCTTGCACTGCAGCAGAGGCAGGGTCTGAATAAAAAGGGCCTTGCCCTGGCCCCATCTTTTAAGAGCAATTACAGCCTGTCCGTCAGCTTGGTATGGGAAAAGAGATTTATAGTGCTGCTGGAACTGTGCTTTCCAGGTGGAGAAACAAGCCTAGCGGTGGGCTTCCCTCCTGTATGCCCCATGTTCTCACCAGGCCAGTGCCCCAAGCTGTAGCAGGGCTCAAGGGGCTTAACAAATACCTGTGAATCTGGAAGTGCCCCAACAGAGAGCTCCTCGACTAAGAGAGGTGAGGTAATGGGAGCGTTTAAAGCTTGGATCTGCCTTTGTTTGAGCTTGGCAGCCCACTCCACTTCATTTCTTTTCCTCTATGCAAAAAACAATTAATATCCTTTTTTTTCCAAACAGTCCAAAAAGGTTTGTTGAACTTCTAAAGCTACTTGACTAGATTAGAAGTTTTTTTTCTTTAAAAATGAAGCAAATGAACCTCATGACTTCTAAGGTCCAGGAAAGGCTGACCAGCAGCCATCTAAGAAAAGCTTGACCTCCTTTCAACATGTCCTGCTAATGACTTGAACATTGAAATCAGGTTTGAAGCATAACAGGGCTGCAATTTGTCAGGCATTGCACTGAGATACATTTCAGCAGGCACAGAGGCATCATGAGGTCTCTGAAGCATTTCTAAGAGGTCCTTAGCCCTTTTGCGCTGAGCTTCTGGAGTACATTGAAGGTCACTTAAAAGCAATCCTCCTTCAAACGATAATCACGCAATACTATCTCTCTCAAGGCTGCTAGGTGGATTTATGGCTGAGTGACACAGCAGGTATTTGGGTTATTCGAGAGTGAAGGAGCTGAATGAATATTTCAGTCATTGAAAGAATTTTTGAGTGAGGACCTAGTAACTTGGCAGGTTTGAGCAGGTCTGAATGACATTAAGGCTGAGATTTAGACCCTGATTGTATTGTGTGATTGTACATTACTAAGAGTGTAAATCCAGCCTTTTATTGTAGCTATGTATTTGATTTTCACAAGCTGCCACCATCTGTTTCATTCTTGCCCAGCTGTCAGAAAGTATCTAAGTTAATGAAGTGTTTATTGTCAACTGCACACAAAAAATTTATAAGATAGAAGGAAAACTTGGTTGGAGGTGAGCTACTTAATAAACAACAGAAACAAAGGCAGGCTTGCTGTTGAAGCTGAATATTCTTCTTGGTTGTATCCTTGGAAGTGAACCTTGTGTTATTACAATTTGGCAAAAAGATATTGTTTTAATTTTGTCAGAAAATAGCACTTCAGCTGAATCAACCCAGCGATTTGTAGGAATGGTAATGAAATAAAACCTCATCAATTTCACTTGTTTCTTTACTGTTCATGGTAAGGATCAAAAACAGACCAATGACCAACCCTGCTAATAGTGTGGGATTTCAAAAGAAGGGAAAGTTGGGAAACCAGAGCACCAAGTTGAGTCCATTTCTGTGTTCTACCAAGTTCTTCCTTTGTGGTCCTGCTCAGTTCATGGGTGACCCCATCTCTTTAGCTTTCCAAGAAGTGTTAAAAGAGATGAGAATAATGTTGCCTGTTCATCCTTCAGCAGATAAAAAGAAAGAAGCAAGGTTGACACGACCATTATAACTTAACCCTTGATCTGTTTAGTCTAGGAACTGACAAGTTCCCTGTTGACTGGAGGAAGGCCCTTAGATGCCACCAGCATGTCTGGGCTGAATTGATCATTTCAGAAGACAGACAGGGCTTATATTCAATTCTGAATTTCAGCCAGGGTTTGTGCTGGTGTTAATCTCCATTGCTTGTACTTCAAATGAAGGACATTCACCACCAGCATTGACTTGTCACCCACCACGAGGGTTTCTTATAGAAAGTAAAAAATGTGACCTTTGTATCTCTGCTGTTTTAGGGAAAGCAAAGGGATAAACAGGAATAGACTGTATTTATGTACTTTGGCACTGGCAGCAGATGGAGTTTGATGAGCCACTTGTATAGTACTGATGGTAAAGTCTTGTTGCCTTGTAGTATGAGGTGCTTCTGGCTGTTGTTTTTTTGTTTTGCCTTTTTTTTTTTTAATGTGGTCTTATTAAAGCCTATCTCCTATTAAACGTTTTATATATAGTTTATTTAGGGAAAGGAATAAACAACAATAATCAACATTTGGGAGGTTTTGTACTCTGCAACTAAAAGGATTTTCTAGAAGAAAATTCTTTCTAGCATACAATTACAGGACGCTAATTCTTAAAGAATATGTGCCTTTTCCTCAAATCAAAGATAAACATGATATACGTCCATTGTTCACTCAGTAGAGGAACATGCACATTATGCACTGGTGGACATTTTATAAATTCATAAGAATAGTTGGCTAAATGCAGTTCTTGTGAAGACTCACATGTGATTTTGACCAAGCTAAAATACAAATTGGAATTGAAGAGGACACAAAGCTTGATCCATCAAAACATCATAACACAATATTATTCATACAGAGTGAAACTGCAACCTTTGTGTTTAATATGTCTGCCATGACAATGCTTATTGAACAACATCAGGTAGAATCGAAAACCACATACAATGTCATTAAATGCTAATGTGCCAGTGTAGCGAATACTCACATAGCGACCACTGAGAATGGTTGTCACTGTTGTCCAATGCTAATCGAATGTACTTTTGTTGTAAATAATCTATTTTGGGGTTTTCTCTGAAAAAGCAATAGCAGATGTGTGTCTTTCCATTGTTTTCTGCTACATAAGTTGAGAACAAGGAGTTAGTCAATTCTGAGTCAATACTCTCAGCACCTGGGACCGAAAAAAAATTAATGCTAATGCATAGATAAATCTTTTGGGCGCTTTCAAGATTCATATTCTACTTTACTGTGAAGGCTATATTGTGCGTGATAGAGCAGATGACCGTGCAGTTTACAGAAGGATGAACCACTGAACTTCATCTCCTTTGTTCTATTTGCAGGTATAGAAATGAACGGGAATATCAGCAGAGGCTAAAAGAAACCCTTGAGCGCCTTAATAAGGTAAGCCTGGAAAAATGGAAAAGGAAAGGTCTTTTATTATTTTTTCCTTGGGTTTCATTTACTACAGCAAGCTGCTTTGAAGAAGCAATGGGAAGATAAAATGTCAGAGCAAGACATTTCTTGTCAATATGGACCAATGAAAAGTTCTTTCCCTTGTGGAACTGGCTGAGCCTCAGTGTGTGTGTACACACTGTCTAGCGCCTTGCTCTGTACAGTCCTGCTGATTTTGGTCATGTAGTGCATGCCATCTGCACCCCACAGCCTCAGCTGTGCTCAGGAATTAATTAATTTTTCAGTAAGACAAAGGACTTGGAGAATATACTGCACACTCCTTTTAGAGCATCAACAAATGGCTCCTGTGTTCATTTCGGGACCTGGAGTTGAAATATGTGTTGCTTCCACATCCAATGTGAACTTTGCAAATTAACCCTTGCTGAAGATCTGGCACATGTCTAGGTGCCTTTAATACATCTTTTTAACTCTTTTAACACTTTTTTTTTTAACTTGGAAGACAATTTTTCTCTGAGTGAATTAGAGTCTACACACAGAGGTAGGAAAAGCTGATTTATTAATCATACTGTTCAACCAATACACATATCTAAGAGTCTAGGATATGACCAGAAAAAATGTGTTTGTTGCTAAATACCTTCTTCCCCCCCCATTTATTCTTTAATACAGCTACTCTATTAAAGTATATTTTGTAGTGATATCACAACAGGAGAAAATGCTGATTGTGTCCAAGTCTTGAAGTCTGGTGGGTTTCAAAGCTCCTCAGTCTCCTGCAGAGTATGGTCAGCCCTTCCCAGGACAGACCCTCAGCTTCCCGTTAGGTTTCCAAACAAAAGAGAAGCCACAAAACCCCCTGATTTGTTCCTTTCACAGTGAAACAAGAGGAATGTTTACATCAAGCTGCACTTCCCTGAACTAATCCCATGGGAGGAGAAATAACAACAATAATAATAGTAGTAGTAGTAATAATAAGGTGGCTCAGAAAAAAGATAAAAGTTTACTAACATGTTTGGGAAGTTTCCAAACCAGGTCTGTGAAACTGAGAAAGCCTGATTCATCCTGTCTTCCTACTAGCTTTCATCTGAGTGAAGAAACTTGTATTATATCCTTCCCTAGTTGTATTTTTCACAGCTTATCCTTCACCTTCTGTGATGGGAAACAATTACGCGTGGCTTAAATAGACGACTTTTTTTTTTTTTACTTCCTTGCTACGAATGGCAGGAGCTGTTCTGCTTGAACACTGGCATATGTTTTATGTTTATGTTTTAAAACACTGATGTGTTTTATATTTTTTAAAAAAGTATGTTTTAGCATTTGTATCTCCAGTGAGCTCTAGATATCGTGCATCAGTGCTATTTTCTAGTGTGCTAGCAGGGCTCTCAGACACCCTGCAAGCTCTTAGAAAGTATTTGTGGAGACAAATATTTTGTATAGGGGTAGCTGGAGCTGGTGGGTCCATCTTCATGGTTGCTCTCAGCCAATCTGTGGCTAAAGAAAAGTGGATTGATTTGACAACCTCAGGCATAGCTCACAAAGTCTTGAGCCGTGGGGGTGTTTTTATCCCTGGCTGCGTCTGGGCTGCCCCAGGCTGCCCCCGTTGCAGCAGCTGCTTGTATTGGGGTGCCAGATGCTAGAAAGAACACAGTTGATTTTCTGTACAGTGCCCAAGATGTAGCCTGAAACCTGCGTGTGCAGATGTAAACTCATGCCTTTTCCGACAGTGGTTCTGGAGAGATCTAAGGGATCATGGTAAATGAAAATGCTGCTTCAGCACGTGGATTAATGTTCTGGAACCAGCACCTAAAGCAGAATGTTTTTTTGGAAGTTGAGTAAATAGCAAATACTGCAAAGTTCACAAGAAAATGCATAGGCACTGCACTATTCAGATATACAGCATCATCAATGAAGCTGGTCTATCTGAAAGCAGGGAATAAAAGCAAAAGTATTTTTCCACTTTGGAGGAACATTTGGAAAGCTGAATGCTGCTTTTGCTTATTACGTGCAGAAATATTTGCTTATCAGTATTATCTAGGGGCCATGGGGCTTTTTTTGGCTCCCCCCCAAACCTCCCAATGTGGCCATTGTCCCATTGATCTTCCTCTCAATAGGAAGGCAGGGGCATGCAGAAAAGCAGCGGGCATTCCCAGTGACTGGCTCCGAATGTGCTGGGCTGGCTGTGTCTGAATCAGCCGCTGTCTCACAAAGCAGCGAGACCACTGGAGAGGTCTCAGGCTGGGAGGCTCAGCAGCATAATGAGACAGCTAACATCTACACATTTTTGGAATAGCGCATGCTGTGCACGTGCAAAAAGAAAAATCCCCTTCTACCAGCCATATGCTGCACCCATAGATTTCAGTCTTTTATTTGCAACCTGTGATCCACTCACTGGGACATACTTGCAGCCGGTAATGGCATGTAGGTAATTTTAAAGGGCCACCTTTAAATCCTTTTTTCTTTTTACACCTTGCGTTAAATGCAGAAGTCAAGACTTCCTTGAGGCAGATTGCAAACTGGCGGAGGAACTTGTAGAGTTGCAAGGAAGATTCAGCTGACAGCTTTCAAGATGCTTTCTCAAAAGTGATATTTTATAATATTAGTTAATGATAAACTGAACCAAGAAGGCATGCATTAAGTGGAAGAATAAAGCTGTTCACTTCACACTTACATATTTGTAAAATATATTGCCAGGTTCCATGGAAATTATTCTATATTCAAGGGCTTATATTAAATAACATAACATAGGAAATACCTAAATTAAACCTTTGAACAGAAATGGAGATTTCACTGGATTTAAATACCAGTGCCACTCGTACCTATGTACTTTGAGATCACGTGCTAGTCATACGCCTTGTCCTCTGAATTAGTTGGACATTATGAACTTTCATCCTCACAAATCACATTGTATTAGAAATTTCTGCAGCAAAGTGATTTTTTCTGGACTTACTTGTCTTTCATTTTTATTTTTGCAAATGGCTCCAAATTGACAAATATTTGTGGTATTTGAGAACACACCCAAAGGAGTGAAAATACATTGGACCATCCTGTTTTGTTTTTTTTTTAATAAGGGCTTCTTTACTGGGGTTAGTAAAAAGGCATCAGGGTACCTCAGGTCCTGTCATAAACACTAGAGAAATCAATGCCTTAATCTGTTGATGTCATCTGTTTAAGATTCATGCACCATTGCAAGCTTATAGAGTCAAAGACTGGTATTTCATAGCGTCTATTACTTGACTCCCAGCATTCATAAAGCATATGGTAAACATATTTTGACAGTGCTGGACCGTATAATAAATTATATGTGTGCAGAAAAGCAGCGTGTACAATGGGAGAACACGATGAATAAGGTGCCTGTTGTTTGTTGGTTTCATAATACTTTTGTTTCTCCCAGCAGGCTTTAATTCTCCACGCAGGCTGCTACGCATATACAATGACTCGCGTTATGGCTAAGCGGCTGCTGTGGTTTTGGCACTCCAGCCATACGTACTGACCCTGACACCTGTCTCTGCATTGCAGGAAGCTGATGAAGCACTGCTGTGCAACCTGGAGCTGCAGATCGAGTCCCAGTTCCTGCAGGATGACATTAATGCCACAAAGGACAGATACAAGAAGGTAACTGGCTGAATTTGCCATCTTCTTTAGCTCTTCCTTCTAGAGACGTGCGTGAAGCCTTGCCCTCCTCCATGATCTGTTCCAGTAGCACATTAAAGTAAATCCCATTTGTGTTTTGATGGGTAAGTATAGTGCTATATATTTTCAGTGGGCACAACAGCTGCAGTGTGGAGGTCAAGCCCAACAGCTGGATGGCTGCAGGCATCCAAATTGACTCCCTCAGGGTCCAATGTCTACAACTGTAGCAATGTCTTGAATTTGTTACCCTGTTAATCATGATTCAACCCAAGGTGCTGGTCAAGCCGTCTTCTATTTCATGCTAAGAAGCTATTTATTTCATCAGAGGGGGATACCCCATTTCCTGGGACAAAGCATTCCATTTAATCCACAGACATAAACCTGTGGCTGTATGATTAAGCTGTAGCTGACTTTAATACATGCAGCCCCCCTTCTCCTTCCTGGGAGAGCTGTGGGGCTGGGGATCAGGCCACTGTCCCATCTTTGCTGCTTTTGAAAGAGGCGGCTCGCTTTTTTGGACCGCATGCAGAGCTATTTTGGGTTCTCATTTTGAAAATCTCCTGTGAAATCAGAAATCATGAAATCTTTAATTAAGACTATGAACAATATTGTTGCTTAGCCAAATCCTGTAATGTACCCTCAGCGCAATGAAACTGTTGGCACACATGCACTCAAAATCAGGGCTAAAACCACATTCCAAAACCAAGCCTGAACATGAACTGGACTTTTATATGCTGAAAGAAGTAAATACCTAGTAATAAGCCCCAGAAGTGGAGCGCATTGAAGGGGGCACCTTGCTAGGGCATTTTCTGATGAAAATGTTTTTTACTTCACCACAGAACCTTATGGAAATCCAGACCTACGTCAGTGTTTTGCAGCAGATCATCCAGACAACCCCTCGTGTGTCCCCTATAACCACTGGAATATGTGAGGTAAGCATTGCTGTCGGTAAATACATGCTGCTCTAAGGAAGAAAGAGACAATGTTTCCTCCTAAAGCATCCCAGATCATCTAACTCCCACTACAAGTTTAGATGAAAGCCGCAACAACTATGACTAAGTACTGAATATGAGAGAAAAAAATAACTGTAGCTTTGGAAAACTGAATTGATCAGGAGAGATTGCATTAGTCAGGTGCACGCCAGCATATGTGTTAGCCCCAAAAATGGTTACTTCAAAGGTAGTTGAAGTAGCTGTGCTTCCTGTCTGAGGAGGAGGTGGCGGGATATAGAAGTATTTACAGAGAAAGAGTAAGTCTTGTCCTGAAGAGATGTGGTGGAAATTTGTAAATCAAATAAATTGCTACAGACTAGATGAAAACTTGGTGATTCCCACCAATATGAGTGGCTATACCAAGAACATTTATTACTTGGAAGAAGATATGACCAGCTGAATCTACAGGGTCTAATTTCAACATAAGCTGTACTTCTAGAGTCGTGGTATCTGATATCTTTCATTCTGAAAGCCATGCCACATGGGTTTCCTTGAGCTTCAATATCCATATTTTCATTAGTCTTTTGTCATTTTCTGTTTGTCTTTACAGTTTATTTCCAGTAGTAGAATTTCTTTTGGCCCTTTTTAAGAGTGAAACATACTTTCCTGTACACGCGTTGTTTTCTTCCAACCAGGAAAAACTGATAGCGGAGAGGAGGATCCCTGTTCTGCAGAGCCAGCTGGAGGAATACAAGAGCATCCTCTGTCAGCTACAGGCACAGAAGTACAAACTGCAGACAGAGGTACTGCCATAACTAGCCATAAACACAACTATGATGCTCGTGAACTCTGATCTTTTTATGGCCACGTGGTCTTTAACAGGGTCTTGTGAACTTGGAGGTGTTTTTTCATTTTGGTTTTCCACCTTTTTCTCCAGATGTTTCATTCCCTTTCTCTTGGTGGCCCAAATCATCGGGTTTACATGGTAAGGGAGGGCTGTAGGTATTGTAGCCACAACAAAGCTGTCCTTGCCTATCAGAGTAGCTGGTGGGAGAAGGTTTCCACTTTGCAACTGATTCCTGCAGGATAGAGTCAGCAGGAGGTCGTAGTTGGAAAAGTCACACAGGCCTGATCTTGCTTGCTTGCTTTCTTACTGAGCTCAGGCTGGAAATGGGCTCCATGAAAAATGATGGGGGACCTTCAGGGCTCTGCCTAGTTCTTTCCATCAGTGCTACAAGCAATGCTAAGCTTGCTGTGAGAAGGGCTGGACAGACTTGGTAATTAAAATTGGAATAGGTGTTGAGCTACATTTGGCATCCTGCATTCATCCCCGTCACTAGTAAGCACTAAGTCAAAGCCTCTCCTCTGCTTAGACACTACCGGCACCAAAACCACCTGCTTTTTGCCCATTCCTGATGTGCAGAAAATGACTGGCCGAGACTTTCACTCATTGCTTCTGCCCATCTGCCAGACGAACCAGCCGTAAATCAACCTTCTTTCTCCAGCCAGTGTCTCTGAGTGAGTGTGCAGTGCAGGGATGAGGGCAGCAGGAGATAGAGGAGCAGCTAAAGGCTACCGTGAATAGAAGCCAGACCTGGGTAGTTGCCAGTGGCAGGTCTGCCCCCATGCAGGTGAATGTTTCTTAGCGGATAGGAGTGGAGAATGACCACCTTATGCCCTCAAATACAGCTTCCTTTGTGCCTCAAATTGTCCATCCATAGCAGGGGGGAGTGATATACTGGTGTAAACCACCTTTTGGTGGGATTTTGGACTCCTCTGTACAGCCACAGCAGCACCTCTTAACTTCCGGAATGCAGCTTCCTTGCTAGGGCACATGGGGACAGTGCTACCCCCAGATCTTTTCCTTGGTCTCTTTCTCATGTCTGATGCTCAGGTGGAAAGGACACATGCGCTTTGTGAAGGGCAAGAATCAATATAGTCATAAGTGAGATAATGAATCAATATGGAAAAAAAGGGAGCAAATCATCCTGCTGGCAGACGGAGAGAGGCACTCTTTGGGGAATTAGTCATGTTGCTTTCAAAATCAAATCTTCCTGTCCCATTTCAAAAGAGTTTATTAATTTACTCATTCTCATGCCTTGAGATTAAAAGAGTGAAATAACTTCATTGTGGAGGTCGATGATGCAGTTGCTTGTGATGGTGAAGGCAGGAGCTGATGACTGAGGTGTCCTGGAGCTTTTTTGCTTTCCTGTTTCTGGACCTGATAACCGTGTTACCGAGAGGTTATCGACCCCACCTCGTGAGCACTGAACACTAAAGGGGTTTGTGACACCTGTTGGTCCCCTCGTACACTACAGTATAACCAGACTAATACCAAGAGACTTGGCTCCTAAATTTAGGCTTTTAAAAGGTTTTTGAACATCTTGCCTGTAACATATATAAATATTATTATAATATAATAATATAAATTATTATAAATATTATTAAAGGATCCATTAGTCAGTTATTGCACCATTAGCTTTTTGTGAGTGCATCTCTTTAAAAGCTGTCTGAAAAGGGGAAGAAAAATCCTAAGTGATACAGCAAATAGAATAAATAGCCAAAAGTAGCAGAAGAAAGTGAGAACACTGCCAAATATCCCACTTGTAATGCCTGCCCCTTGTTTTTGCAAGAGACACATCGCCACCTCCTGGTTGATGTGCTCTCCAGTGACGGGCATTGAGGCCTTACTTGACAGCAGTTACTGTTGTTGTTAAAGTAAAAAAGCCAAAGAATTGAATTCAAAAGAGAAATTTTTTATTTATTTTTAAAAAGACCCTTCCTTAACCTTCAGTGCATGGTCCACAGTGAAGGAAGAACAGGTTTTGTCTGGCATATCTTCCCAGTTAAGTGCTTTTGTTCTCCTCGTAAGACACTGCCTGCTCTGCCGAGGCCAACCACGGTGAGCTGCAGGTCATGCAGCGAGACATCAGCCTGCCTCGTGTGCATGGGGAAGGAGCTGTTCCCCTGGTTCGTGTCGATCCCATCATGCTTATTGTGGAACAGAATCCTCAGGATAGATAAGGTGGCAGGATGGGGGGGAGTTAACTGGCTTTGAATAACTAGACAAATGCAGTGAAATTGCTGCTGTGTTTCATCAGTACAGCCTCACCCATCATAACTAAACATGTCTTGCCTTTAATTACCCTTGAAATATGGGGATGCTGAATGCTTCAGAGTTGCTTCTTTCACCCACCAATTTTGTTTACCAGACAACCATGCTGGAGCAAGCAATTAAAAACACCCAGGAGAGTTACGATGATGAAATTCAGCTTTACAATGAGCAGATTGAAAACCTTAGGAAGGGGATAGAGGAGGCTGAGAGGACCTTGGAGAAGTACACGACCGACTGCCGCCAGCTGGTGATCTACCAGCAGTCCTTGGAGAACGAGCTGGAACGGTACAAGCGTATCATCGAGAACGAGGACAGCCGGTAAGGCTGGATTTCTGGACTCTCCCAAAGGGGGCAGGGATCTCTTTTATCGCCTTTGAAAAAATGTATGTTTAAGGGCATTTGATGCGCCTAAAGCTATGGCCATTTCACACCTTTCACTGGTAGACTTCCAGGGACAGGAATCTCAGTAGATGCAAAATCTCATCAAGCATCTGCCAAGGAAAGGGTCAGAGCCATTTTGAGCTTCACCTTTCCATACAGTCTCCTTTCCATATAGTGTCCTGGCATCAGTGCACAGAGGTCGGGAGCACAGGAAAGCAAACTGAACACCCTTTCCACTGCTGGGTGTTAGCAAAGCTTACTGGGGTGTTACAGGCAGGTTGGTCCTGCAGGGCTCAGACAGGGCAAATGCCCTGTAAAGCAAAACACTCTTCACAGCGACCCCATTCTTCAGGCAAGGGGGAAAAAAGGATAGAATATAAGAAATCTGCAGGACTTGGGTTGTGTTTAAACCTACGGAGGAGCACTGGCTCCCTCTAACGTCACATCAGCCTCACAGGAGAAAAGGAGCTGGGCTTTCACAGCAGTGCCTGTGCCGCCTGCACAGGCAGATGCAGCAGGGCCAGACCCAGGCGCGCCCAAACCGCTGCTCTTGGGTGTCCAGAAGATGTAGGGGAAGGACACTCACTAATAGTCAATCATCTCACATGTGGGGAACAGATGTTTCATCAATTTTCAGCACCTCATTTTGGATAATGTGTTCTGGTTAAGAGTATCTGATCAGGGTAATTCTCAGTGCCAAAAATCAAAATGCATCTGCCCAGGGTGTATAACCTCCCTACAGGCCAAAATAGTCTCTCAGATTCTGGCAGAGCAGACTGGAAAGGCCACAGATACAGTAAATGGTTTGCATATAGGCCAGCCTCTCAGTTTTAATTTTCAACCCTTAATACCACTGACTCCTCAAATATTTTCCAAGGAAGACTGTTCAGTTTTCTTCTTGCCCTTCTGAAGTCAGGCATATGCAGGTAACATTGTAATGGCTACCAAATTTTGTATTTTACTGGCCAGCATTTACAGCTCTTGCTGATCTCTGGTAGGCATGGATTGACTGTTTGCCCATCCAAAATCTTTCCATCCTTTCAAAGTGCTGTCCTAGATTACAAACCTGTTCCTATGTGTTTTTACCACTGGTGTACTTTGCCTAGCGGAGCATCCCACATCTCCTGCTGGTGGAAACCAGCCTAACTCCTGCAAAGGTGCTGTGGCTGTGTTGATCTTCCCCGGACAAGAAACAGGCTCCCGTCATTCTCTTTGACTCCTCACCACAGAGAACTACACTTCTTTAACCTCCATGCTTCATTTTGCGCAATTTCACTTGCTCTTGATAGAAATGAGGGGGAGAGGTCTGACCGATGCGCGTCTTCTCCGGCAGGTTAAACTCTGCTATTGCAGGAACGCCAGTCACACTCTTCACGCAGATCTATAGACCTGTCCAGCCTCAAGCTTCGAGGGGAAGAGGTAAACCTGTGACATGTCTTCCTGTGTCTGTCAAGAGCAGCATCATTGTATTTTAAGCTGTTTTTCCATTTGTCTTCCATACAAACACCAGCCCTGACAGCCTGACTCCAGGCTTGCTAAGTAAATGCAACAATCAGCTTACCTCAGCTGGCTTTGGGACAAGCTGTCAAAAGGCAAAACCACAATCAAATTAGTTTCTTTGCTTATTTTTACAATTTACTACTTAGGCCAATCAATAGAGCAAAGGCAGAAGCCACCTGGAACTATGGAAAGAGCTGAACGTTTTGTGCTGACTTGTTGCAAGTCGTTGGCCCACACAGTTATGTGCAAAGAGCATCAGGGTACGTTGAGTGCTGCAGGCAGGCAGAGGACATGTTTTTGGGACTGTTTTTTTGGTGTGGTTTCCTCTGTGTGGTGTTTCCTCCATGTTGTATGATTGTGTGTTAGAATTAGGGTGCTTGTAAACCTGGTGACAAGGAAACGGCCAGGATTAAACTAGTGAGGCTTCTTTTAGCAAAGAGGGGAGCTGGTTTATGGAAAGGTGCTGTAGGTACTAATATCTCGATGACTTACTATAGCTTAAATCCAAGGCTGACTGGGGTTTTACTAATGATAAACTGCCCGAAGAATGGAGATAAACTTTCAAATGAGGGTTTTTTTTTGAGTGCAGCTGTAATTTTTCTAACTGCTCTGTGAACCGTAGCAGTTTATATGAAATGAGTCCATAATGCCTGAGGCCAAACCCTCAGCAGCTGTAAATAACTACTGTCCTGGCAAAGTGTTGTTTTATACCCGCTGAGAATTCGGCACCTCTCTAACCACACCTGCAAGGCAAACAGGGCATTTTACTTGCATTATTATCCCTGTGACATGGGAGAAAACAGCTGCCTGTGGGAAAGCAGATTAATCCCCGTCTGTACCATTGTTCCCATAATTCCCAGTACCAACCTCTGCCTCCACACAAAGGACACAAAGCCGAGGCATCCCCCTGCTGAGCCCCTCTTCTGAAGCGCTGGAAGAGCTGGTGGTGACACTCACCTTTCCTGTCAGGCCCTTTCCCGCTCACCCAGCAACCCTGCATTCAGCGGGAGGGTTTTAAATAGGGCATTTGGTGTTGGTATTTTTCCCCTTCCTAAACCCTAGCAGGAGTTGTAAAAGCCAGACAAGCTATTTCCACTTAGTCCTACTGCCAGGCCCTGGCTTTGGGCACACGGCTTCAGGCTTTGCCTTAGGAGATGAGGTTTCTCGTCTAAACGGGGCAAAACTCTGCCACCGTGCCTGGGAGTAAGGTGTTGAGCCTGACTGCAGCAGCTGAACGCTCCTGCTGAGCGTTAACGCAGGCCTGATAAGTGAATGTTTTGTGCAGCTGCCTCTCTTACACGCACAGTTGTCCTGTCCTCACACTGTGCATGGCAGTGGCAACCTCAGATGCAAAATGGCTACTTGACCAAGGGGGCCCAGGCAAAGGAAGAGACTGTTCATGTGCTGATGGAAGCTGTGCTTACATTTGCTGCTGCATTCAGCTCTCCACCAGCAGCAGTGAGGGTGAGAGGCGGCATTAGCCTTTGCAGCGACTGTGTTCAGCACTGTTTGTTGTTCTCTTTGTTTTGATTTTCCCTTAGATATCACCCAGGCTATGCAAGACATTGCCAGTGTCAAACCCAGACAAAAAGCTCTGACCAAGAAAATTGCCAGGAAAAAGGAGCTGATGTCTAGAGACATAACTGATGGTCTCTCGCCTGAAAGAATGTACGAAAGAACTCTGGAAGGTTTCGACCAAGATCAGCTGGAGTTTAGGCACGGCGGCTCAGTCACATGTGAACCTGAGCAGGAAGAATTAGAACTTGATGAAAAAGAAATGGGCCCAGAGGACGTACCTGATGGAGCCCAGATAAGTAAAGCCTTCGATAAATTGTGTAACATTGTGAGGGAGAAAATAAGAGTCTACAAGAGACCAGAGCCTAAACCCGATGCCCACCCCAAAGGGCGTTATGTGCTGGTAACAGGGGAGGAAGGCTATGAAGAACCTTGCATCTTGGCCCCCTCCACCCCAGCTGTGGGAGGGATCACAGTTTCCACCGGCAACGGGAAGGTGATGAACGGTGGTGAGGTGGAGCCCATACTGGAGCTGCCAGAACCTGTTGAACCATCAGAAAAAGAGAAAGTGGATATCTGTGAAAGGAGGGAAGAGTTTGAACTTCAAGATAAGCAGAAAGAGGAAGAGAAAGAATATGTGCTTGAATGGGGCAAAAAAACAAGAGGAAAAATCGAGCAAATCACAAAGTATCCGGAGATGTCTGAGCCTGAGACAGTTCCTTCCCCCGGTCTGATAAGCCCAACTGAGCCAGGAGTCCTTCGAGAGACAGAATATGAGCGAGAAGATAAGCAGGGCCTTTTGTTCAGGGAAGCAGCCTTGCCTGGCTCCATGAGCTATGAGAAGGTGGAGGTGGTGGAGTCCATCGAGAAGTTTTCAGACGACAGAATTCAGACGTACGAGGAGACAGCAATGATCGTGGAGACAATGATAGAGAAGACAAGCAAGAAGAAACCAGGTGACAAAGGCTCTTAAGTGACACACACACACACACACCCCACCTTGATAGTCAACTTGTCTGGCATAGTTATTAAATGACTGGTTTTTTTCCTGACCGAATATGATACAGTAGTGAGATTTTTGCTGTTTGGTATGGAACAGATTGATACCTTGGTGGCAATTCTGTCTGACGTAGTCTCCCCTTTGGTGCCATGACCATTAGAGTGCTCCAGGGCAACAAGTAATAGGCACATCCTATGCAACTGATTTTCATGATTAGGACAAGTTGAAAGTAATTATTATTTACAGAGCTGCCTGGCTTTCCACAGTATCTGGGACAAATTTGCGTATTCCTCTGCTGCTCCTATAGCTGGTGTACGATTCCCCATCTCTCAGACAGCTGCAAATGTTAACTTGTGACATCTGGTTCATTTAATAAAAGTTTTGCCTTCTACCGAAAATACCCACTGTGGGTGTGTGTTGCCTTTACCATTGACTAATAGTCCCTACTAGTGAACGTCAACTGGCACAGTGTGCAGGAGATTTTCCAGGGGAAGGGCTGGATACCAGTTATATAACCTATTCCAAATCTCTCTCATTTACAGTCCTTAAATAGAGATGAGCTTGGCAGATCTTTCTTTTTGGATCTAAAGACAAACTCTCTGTATTTGAAATAAGCTCTTACTGCGTATCTTCTCAGAATAGAACTTGAAATTCCACCAAAGTGGGGGAAAACCCTCAAAAAAGATACTAAAGGCATTATTTGTCCCTCACCAGTACAATTAAGGTACTTAAAAATGCCAAGAAGCCTTTGAGCAGACTGCAGCCAACTCAAAAGACTGTGTGTTTTGGTATTTTCTTGTTAAGTAGTTCCTCGGACTGTAGCGTTTTACAGAGTTTAATACTGCCACAGGATCCTGCCACAGCCCAGGCACCTGCAGTCCCATGGAGCTCCATGGGATGGCTGGAACAAGCAGTGCCTTCCTATGTGCCTGGGGAAGCAAAAGGCAATATTTCTGCAACAGTTTCTTGCAGCTTCCAGAAATCTTCGACTCAGAGAAAAAAGGAAAAAAGAAAAAAAAAGAAATCCTTCCCTTGTGTATGCATGACTACTGGGCACTAGGTAAAGTGCTGGTGCATCATTTAGGCCTCAGCTCAACTTTTAGGTGTATGAAGTACACACTGAAGTGCTTTGCTAGGCTGGGTGCTACCACATTCCTTCTCCCATCCCATCCCAGTTCTCCAAGTTTCCCTTTCAGCTTTTGGTTTGTTATGCCTTTTTCTTTCTGGCTGGTTGCTCCTGTCAGCTGCGAAGGAGAATTGGGGCTAAAGGCCATTTGAGCTGATGAGCCTGAGCTTCATGGCTACCTTCTCCCATCACCCAAGACTTTCCTTTGACATTGTGCTGGGTTTTTTTTTTTTCATTAGTGCATTCCAATGTAGGTGTAACATCTGATCGACTGTGACTATCATGTCTGGTAAAGTGGCGCCGCCTTCTTTGAAACAGTGACAGGTGAGCCCCACAGTAACATTTTTATTCAGGTTTTTCTTTTTTGTCATTGGTGTTTTATTAAAATGCTGTGGGAGTTTATGCCAGACATGGCTTATTAGGGCATGTGCTGCTTTTCAGTTTAACTCATTAACACTGTAAATAACTGCAGAGAAGGAATTTATCAATGCATATGCAGGCTGCATGCTGAGCTGGGAGCAACTGCTCAGAATAACTGCTGGTGAAAGCAGGTTTTGACTACTGCGGG
>VZSZ01000470.1:14408-25493 GCA_013398815.1 Ibidorhyncha struthersii | reverse complement strand
AGTCCCTCTCCAGCTTTCTTGTAGGGCCCCTTCAGATACTGAAAGGACACAATAAGGTATCCCCAGAGCATTCTCTTCTCCAGGTTGAACAACCCCAACTCTCTTAACCTGTCTTCATAGGAGAGGTGCTCCAGCCCTCTGATCATCTTCGTGGCCCTCCTCTGGACTCACTCCAACAGGTCCATGCCCTTCTTATGTTGGGGCCCTAGAGCTGGACGCAGTACTCCAGGTGGGGTCTCACGAGAGCTGAGGAGAGGGGCAGAATCACCTCCCTCGACCTGCTGGCCACACTTCTTTTGATGCAGCCCAGGATACGGTTCGGTTGGCTTTCTGGGCTGCAAACGCACATTGCAGGCTCATGTTGAGCTTCTCATCTATCAACACCCCCAAGTCCTCCTCCTCAGGGTGGGCTGCTCTCAATCTATTCTACACCCAGCCTGTGCTTGGGTGCTTGGGATTGCCCCGACCCACGTGCAGGACCTTGCACTTGGCCTTGTTGAACTTCATGAGGTTTGCACGGGCCCACCTCTCCAACCTGTCCAGGTCTCTCCGGATGGCATCCCTTCCCTCCAGTGTGTCGACAGCGCCACACAGCTTGGTGTCATCGGCAAACTTGCTGAGGGTGCACTCAATCCCCCTCTCCATGTCACTGAAAAAGATGTTAAGCAGCACCAGTCCCAGTACCGATCTCTGAGCAATGCCACTCGTCACTGGTTTCCATTTGGACATCAAGCCGTTGACTGCAACTCTTTGAGTGTGACCATCTGGCCAATTCCTTATCCACCGAGTGGTCCATTCATCTGTCCTGGTTTGAGTGATGTGGGAATGTATTTAGCAGAAAAATGAACCAGCCATACGAGGAGGTGGACTGACTGTAAACCTCGTCCTTGAAGTAATCTTGAGGAGAGAAAAACAGAGACAACAACGGTTGCTTCACAGCAAAATAAGGAACCGAGCCAAGAAGAGCCGGAGAGGCGTCAGATAAAGAGGGTGCCGAAGAACCAACCAAAGACAAGACAGCTTTGCGTGCTCTTCGCGTGTAGAAGGATATTAACCAATCATCTAATGCGTGAACGCGTGCAGGGATAGATAGATTGTATATAAGGGACAGTAGTAGATCAATAAAGCGGCTTCTGTATGATTCACATTGATCGTGTGGTGTCCAGATTTCTCTCCTCAGAGCGACACAGGACTAATTTCTCTTCTAATACTTGGGAAGACTGCACTTTTAGAAGGCTCTATTGTCTGAATTTGGGAAAATATTTCCTTTGTAGCCAGATATGGTTTGTGGGTTTCAAGGTCTCAGTGTTTCGCGCTTGCCAGATGCAGGGATGAGGAGGAGCGATATCTGAGCACTTGACCCAAGCTGGCCAACAGGATTATTTCATACCATCAGCGTGACATTCCCTTTAAATTAGAAAGTTTGCTGTGAAGTTCGGTCTCTTCCATAATGGCTGAAATCCAGAGAACTTCTTGTCCTGGTTTTCGATGACTGAAGCCTTCTCTTCCTCCTGAAGCCGTAGCGCTCGCAGTGTCTGACATTTGGTGTCCACTGCTGGGAGTGCACAGCTTCCTACTGATAGAATTGGCTGAGTATAATCTTTACATATGCTATATTGGTATCGGGATCAATATTGGTTCTTTAGTGCTATTAATGTTAATTATCTAATCTTACTTTATTAAACCTGTTTATATTTCAACCCTCGGGTTTCCTTGTTTTTTCCCAATTCCCCTTCCTGGGAGGGGATGGGTCATCGGGTGACAGAATGATTGTCTAAACAACAATGAATTGTTGTGGGTTTCTCAAACCATAACAATTTTGGTGTCCAACATGGTATTGTAACAAATTTGGCATTCTGTGTGATATTTTGCACTTAATTCAAATAGTGCTGGGATTACTGTAGGTTTTAATTTGAGAGCTTTGGTGGGTTGAAGTTTTAAACAGATTTGATCGGATTTTCTTAACAGTCATTATGACTCTGTTGGAATGGTTTCAAAGGAATATAGTCGGAGTCCTCTGCTATCTCTGTATAAACTTAGGTCGGGAGCTATGGGAGCTGTGGGGGAGTTCATTGCCGTTTGTCACTGGTTTAGGGCAGCTTATCGTTTCAAAATGTGGACTGAAAAACATCACTTCATTATTCTGTGTGGTGGTATTTTGCTATGTTATCGGGTCTTTGTAATCTTTCCGGTTTTTGTCACTTACGTAGTGGCATCTCGTGCATCTCTGGGGTCGGACTCACCTCGGTACAGCGGGAGGCCTCTGCTGGACATTGTGCATAATTACACCTTGGGTTATATTACGTGCCATTTAGGAAGGTGGGGAATCTCTTGAGGATTTGTATGTTCCGGTGGCGTCAATAGTTTTTGAGAGTTTGGAATACCCTTGGAATGTTTTGATTATTGTGCTTGGGTTGTTAAGTTCTGCGGGCTTGATTTTCTGCATTGGCTGGATCTGCTGTAGAGGGAAACGTTTGGTAGTGACCTCGACAGCTCCTATGACATTCAGACCCCGCCGGCCCCCATTGCAGGCATTGATCCAATCCAGGCTCCACTGGCTTATATCCTGCCGGCTCCTATGACAGGCACCCAATGGTGAGTGATACGGATGCTTGAATGCAGCATTACGCAAAAAATCTTCTTTCTGCCCCACAGGCTGGTGTCTCAGCGCTGCAGAAATCATTCGACAAGGCCAGTGTCTCAGTTGGGAAAAAAATGCTTCCCTAATAAACCCATTCAAGAGAAACAATACACACCACAACACATTCTGTGGGCTACCCTGCGTGATCGGGGAGAAAACATGAGGAACTAGGATGGAAAACCTACTTTGGCTTTACAGATGCATATGTGAGTTGCGGAGTAAAACACCCCCAAGGGGGGGTTCTTTCAGAAGAAGTGCTGCTCCAGTTTACAGTGAACAGTCCCCCAGAAGGCACAGATGGTCTTCAGAGCCTGTGACTGTCATGGATGGAAGTGAGGGGCCCTCTATTTGAAAGTAGGGGTGTCCTGCCTCCAGCCAGGAAGGGGAGAGGAATAATTGAGTTTATTGGACTGTGTGGTTTCGATGGCCTGGCACATCAGAACCACAAAAGTATAGGGCCTTGGTGGACACTGGTGCACGGTGGACACTGGTGCACAGTGCACCATAATGCCGTCAAATCATAAAGGGGGAGAATCTGTCACTATTTCTGGAGTGATGGGGGGATCTCAAGACCTGACTGTATTGGAGGCCGAAGGGAGCCTAACTGGGAATAAATGGAAAAACTTCCCCACTGTGACTGGTCCAGATGCTCCATGCATTCTTGGCATAGATTATCTCAGGAGAGGGTATTTTAAGGACCTGAGGGGGTACCAGTGGGCGTTTGGTGTAGCGGCAGTGAATATGGAGGAAGTTATGCAACTGTCTACTTTGCCTGGGCTGTCAGAGGACCCTTCTACTATGGGGCTGTTGAGGGTTGAGGAACAAAAGGTGCCCATTACTATTACAACAGTGCATAGGCGACAATATCGCACTAATCGAGATTCCTTGCTCCCTATCCAGAAGTTGATCCGTCAGCTGGAAAGCCAAGGGGTGATCAGTAAGACTCGTTCACCCTTTAACAGTCCCATATGGCCAGTGCGAAAGCCTAATGGGGAATGGAGACTGACTGTAGACTATCATGGCCTGAATGAAGTCACACCACCATTGAGTGTTGCTGTGCCAGACATGTTAGAACTTCACTATGAACTGGAGTCAAAGGCAGCCAAGTGGTATGCTACATTTGATATCTCTAATACCTTTTTCTCTATTCCTTTAGCAGCAGAGTGCAGGCCACAGTTTGCTTTCACCTGGAGGGGTGTCCAGTACACCTGGAACCGACTGCCCCAGGGGTGGAAACACAGCCCTACTATTTGCCATGGACTGATCCAGACCGCACTGGAGAAGGGTGGAGGTCCAGAACACCTGCAAGACATTGACGACATCATTGTATGGGGCAATACAGCAGAAGTTTTCGAGAAAGGGGAGAAGGTAATTCAAATCCTTCTGGAAGCTGGTTTTGCCATCAAACAAGGTAATGTCAAGGGACATGCACGAGAGATACAGTTTTCAGGAATTAAGTGGCAAGATGAGCGTCACCAGATCCCAGTGGATGTGAGTAACAAAATAACATCTATGTCCCCAGCGACTAACAAAAAGGAAACACAAGCCGCCTTAGGCATTGTGGGTTTCTGGAGAATGCATATTCCTGGTTACAGTCAGATTGTGAGCCCTCTCTATGAAGTGACTAGGAAGAAGAATGATTTTAAATGGGTCCCTGAGTAGCAATCAGCCTTTGAACAAATTAAATGGGAGATTGTTCATTCAGTAGCCCTTGGGCCAGTTCAGACAGGACCAGATGTAAAAAATGTGCTCTACATTGCAGCAGGGGAGAACGGCCCTACCTGGAGTCTCTGGCAAAGGGATCCTGGAGAGACTTGAGGCCGACCCCTAAGGTTTTGGAGTCGAGCATATAGGGGATCAGAGGCTCGCTATATCACTACTGAGAAAGGAATATTGGCAGCATATGAAGGAATTTGAGCTACTTCGGAGGTAATTGGTACTGAGGCACAGCTCCTCCTGGTGCCCCGGTTGCCAGTGTTGAACTGAATGTTTAAAGGGAAGTCTCCTTCCACACATCACACAACTGATGCGACGTGGAGTAAGTGGGTAGCACTAATTACTCAGCAAGCTCAAATAGGGAACCCTAATCGTCCAGGAATTTTGGAGGTGATGATGGATTGGCCACAAGGCATGGATTTTGGAGGGTCCCCAGAGGAGAGGGTGGTGCGTGCTGAGGAGGCCCCACCATATAATCAGTTATCATCAAATGAAAGGTGACATGTGCTGTTCACTGATGGATCTTATCATATTGTAGGAAACCAGCGAAGACAGAAAGCTGCTGTGTGGAGTCCTACTCAACAAGTCACAGAAGTGGCTGAGGGAGTGGGTGAGTTGAGTCAGTTTGCAGAAGTGAAAGCCATCCAGCTGGCATTAGATGTTTCTGAGTGAGAAAAGTGGCTGGTGCTTTATCTCTATACTGGGAGTGACTGGGATCAACCAGGGGCAATTGGGAGAGACTAGGATCAGACTGGGAGCAACTGGGACCACACTGGGGGAAATTGGGATCATACTGGGTGTGACTGGAACCACCCTGGGGCAACTGGGAGTGACTGGGGTCATACTGGGAGCAACTGGGATCATACTGGGAGCAAATGAAACTAGGCTGAGGGAAACGGGGATTGTACTGGGAATGTCTGGGAGGGCCTGGGACCACCCTGGGTGCAACTATGGTCATACTGGGAATGACTGGGAGCAACTGGGACCACGCTGGTGGCAACTGTGATCATACTGGGAAACTCTGGGAGTGAATGGGGTCATACTGGGAGCAACTGGGATCATACATGGAGTGAGTGGGACAAGGCCGGGGGCAACTGGGAGTGACTGGGATCATAGTGGTAGCAACTGGAACTAGGCTGAGGGCCACTGGGACCACACTGGGGGCAACTGCAATATAGTGGGAGTAACTGGGAGCAACTGGGACCATTCTGGGGCAACTGAGAGTGACTGGGAGCCC
This sequence comes from Ibidorhyncha struthersii, assembly GCA_013398815.1. NCBI lineage: Eukaryota > Metazoa > Chordata > Aves > Charadriiformes > Charadriidae > Ibidorhyncha > Ibidorhyncha struthersii. The sequence goes on along the minus strand of VZSZ01000470.1, from coordinate 19,899 downwards.
TCTGGAGGCAACTGAGATCATACTCGGAGTAACTGGGATCACCCTGGGGGCAAATGGGTGTTACTGGGATCAGACCGGGATAAACTGGGATCATACTGAGAGTGCCTGGGACCACCCTGGGGGAAACTGGGAGTGACTGGGATTATACTAGGAGCAACTGGAACTAGGCTTAGGGCAACTGGGACCATGCTGGGGGCAACTGTTTTTTACTGGCAATATCTGGCAGTGACTGGGACCATGCTGGCAGCAACTGAGAGCAACTGGGACCGAGCTGAGGTTGACTGGGTGTGACCAAATTCAACTGGGTTAATGCTGGGAGCAACTGGAAGTGACTGGGAGCATGCTGGGGGCAACTGGGATCACATTGGGAGTGACTGGGATCACCCTGCGGGCAACTGCTAGTGACTGGGATCAGACTGGGATCGACTGGGATCATAAAGCCAGCTATATGTGAGCCAGAAGTGTGCCCATTTGGCCAAGAAGGCCAATAGCAGCCTGGCTTGTTTCCGGAATGGTGTAGTGAGCAGGACTCGGGAGGCAATTGTCCCCTTGTACTCAGCACTGGTAAGGCCCCACCTCAAAACTTCCTACCTTCCTTCCGGGGATAGGAAGCTGTGCATTCCCAGCAGTGGACATCAAATGTCAGACACTGCGAGCACTACGACTTCAGGAGAAAGGGAAGGCCTCAGGGGTCCAGCACTGGGACAAGAAGTTCTCAGGATGGCAGCCATCAAGGGAGAGAGTGAACTTGGCAGCACACTTTCTAATTTATATTGAATGTGACATTCATGGTATGAACTAATCCTGTTGACTATCTTGGATCAAGTGCCCAGGTCTCACTTCTCCTCGTCCCTGCACCTGGCAAGCTTGAAAACACTGAGACCTTGAAACCCACACACCACAGCGGGCTATAAAGTAAATATTTTCACAAATTCAGACACTAGATTCTTCTAAAAGTGCAGTTTTCCCAAGCATTAGAAAAGAAATTAGTCCTGTGTCGCTCAAACCATTACAATCTGTCATACTTAAGAGTCCAGTAATGAATACACTATTCAGCAGCATTAAATATAAATGCATTAATTCACTGTTGGATTTGTTAAAGAGATGTTCCCACCTCCTTCTTCTGATCAAGAAATTTATGATGGGATTGATGATGAAGATGCTGTTACTAGGTATGTTTTTATATAATTTAAATAATTTGCTGCTTTATCGGAGTGTTTTCATTTCAGGTTTTAGTATTTTTGAATTAGGCATAATAATCAGCAAGTGGGTAAACATCAGGATGGATTCATGAAGCTAAAAAAAAAGGGTTCTTTGGTCTTTTGGAGACATTTTGTTTTGTAATTAATTTTGGTATGTCAGCAAAAGAAGCTGCAGTCATGAAAATCCCCAAATCCCCAACTAGACAGACTAGCTCTGAAATTAAAATAACAAACTAAAATGCTAGCTTTCTGAGTAACAACATGAAAGCAGAAAGCCAGTAGATGAATATCTATACCTACAAATATATCAAATATCTGTAAATAACCTAAAATACATATTTCTAGTTTAGCATTTTAGACATTAAATTTTCTCACCTTGCAGTATATACATTGTTGGCATTAATGAGAATTATGTGCATCAATGGAGAATTTAAACTGTACCTTTTAAAAAGAATGTTACATTTTACATTGTGATAATTGCATGCATACTCCAAATGTCTGTATTGCAGGATGAAGATAAGAATGATATCTGGTCCTGGGGAATCTTGAAGAGGCTAAAGACCAAAGATGACAAAATGAGAAGTGTATGAGAAAAAACAACCAAAGTCAATGGGGCAGAAGATAATGGAGATTTGTTGTAAGAGTCTGCCAGGAAATCACAGTGAACATTAACTAAGCTATTAAAGTATTGATCACATGCTACTAATATGTTCTCACAGCAGCCTAATGAATCATGAATTGCAACTCAGGATGATACTTTTCTGCAAAAACACTGATGTCCTTTCTTTTCACCTGCATAATATAATTACTCTGTTAACAAGCTGTATTTGTTGCATAAGTCTAGTAATTAAAATATACCAATATTTTTTTTTTCTGAAGAGCACCAAAATAATCCATCATCTTTGTGCCACTCTGATGATGTATGTTTGCTATATCCTCAGTTAAAATATATTTTGCTCACCAGTACAATGTCACTGAGATAAACTGGTAAATCTAGTCCCATTAATCCAAATTTTAGGAATAATATGCCAAACAGAAAAATGCAAAGATTGTCTTCTCCCCATCTTGCTTAGAGGTTAGATGAGCAACTGGTGTTTTTACCACCATCCTCTCTCATTCAGTTCTGAACCAGTGATAAAAATACATTTAGTCCATGAGTATTGTTGGTGTCAGCGGAGCTTCAAAATGTCTGGAGATTATTTGGAGCCCTTGTGTTGCAAGTTTTTTAAATTATTTAAATGATGCAAAAGCCTATTAATGTGATATAAATACTTAATAAGCATCTTTTTTTTTTCCAGTATGTCTCGTTCAACAAAGCAGTTGGGAAAAGGTAATTAATAGCCAATTGTTTAGTCTTCATATTGATTCCTGATCCTTTTTTTCTGTATACATTACTCTGTCATGCTAGTCACAAAAAGAAAAAAAAAATATCCAAGGAAGGAAACAGAATTTCCCATTGCTTACCCAGTTCCAGCAAACAAATTTCAAATATTGTGACTGATTTGGCTGCAGACAAGGAGATACAAACACATTGCAAACTCTTCTAGAAAACAATTTAATGTATTTTTAAGAAGTCATGATTTTTCTATGTGGGATTTCCACATTGTTTGACATTAAGTATGAACAGATACACCTGGAAAGTAACACTTAACGCAAGACTTCAAAAATGAAGAGAGATGCATGTTTTTTTTTTATCACTTGCAGTGTCTTTGTAAGATAGTTTATACTCATAAATATCAGCTAATCCATGGAATAAAAAGCAAGTTCTTACAATTTTTGAGGCTGTTGCCTGAACTGAGTTCTAAACCTTTTATTTCCTACTATGATTTTTCTAACCATGGATTTGATGAGCTGAACAATTGCTTCCTTTCTACAAATATGCTGGATGTGTTTCAAAGTATATTCTTGGGGTAAGAATTCTTTTCACTGCTTTGGTATTGCAAGATGGCCTAAAAACTAACATACATGTGACTCATATGCACTTCTAGGCAACGTTGCGTTTACCAGAGTGCTATAGAAGTGCCTGAGTGTACATTAAAATTAAACCCTAAAAATATATTTTGATGCAACACAGTGGGAAACGGACTAATTAAAACAAAGATTAAAGGCTATTGCATTAGCTAAAACTTGCTTCAGCTTAAGAAGATTAAAATATCAGTGAATACCTTTTATTATTAATAGAGTCTTATTCTGAAAAGGTTGGCTGGTGTATGTTTTGGATAGGAGATTGTGCAAAACAGAGAACCCACAGTTACTATAGACAATAAATGGCTACAGTACTTGCTGCAATTTCTTGTCAACTTAGCTACACTACTGTAGATTGTAACACAATGTATTGACTAATCAAGGATCACATAATAATATTCCATTCTTTTAAACACTATTGTTTCAGATTGTGCAGACAATGATGTTTATGATGATGTAGATTCCTCAGACTTCCCTCCTCCACTGGCTGAACTCAAGCAAGTGAAAATGGAAGTTACTCCCCTGATTAGAAATCTTTAATACACTGTGACACATTTTTCAAAGTATTTACTAGAGGCAGATTGCTGCTAATGTATGCTTTGTTTGATATTCATAGAAGTGTAGAGTCATAGAATACCAGGTTGGAAGGGACCTCAAGGATCATCCGGTCCAACCTTTCTTGGCAAAAGCACAGTCTAGACAAGATGGCACAGCACCATGTCCAGCTGAATCTTAAAAGTGCCCAATGATGGTGAATCAACCACTTCCCTGGGGAGATTATTCCAATGGCTGATTGTTCTCATTGTGAAAAATTTTCCTCTTTTGTCCAATCGGAATCTCCCCAGGAGTAACTTGTACCTGTTACCCCTCATCTTTTCCATGTGACTCCCTTTAAAAAGGGAGTCTCCATCTTCTTTGTAGCCACCCTTTAAATACTGGAACATGGTGATAAGGTCTCCCCTAAGCCTTCTTTTCTCAACGCTGAACAAACACAGTTCTCTCAGCCTTTCCTCATATAGCAGGCTTCCCAGTCCTTTGATCATCTTTGTGGCCCTTCTCTGGATCCTCTCTGTCTACATAATTTTTGTATAGCAGGGACCAAAACTGAACACAGTATTCCAGGTGTGTCCTGACAAGTGCTGAGTAGAGTGGGATAATGACTTCTTTATCTCTGCTGGTGATGCCCTTGATGCAACCCAGCATCCTGTTGGCTTTCTTTACCGCAGTAGCACACTCTTCACTCATATTGAGCTTGTCCACCAGGACCCCCAGGTCCCTTTCCACAGAGCTGCTCCCCAGCCAGGTAGATCCCAGCCTGTGCTGCACTCCTGGATTTTCCCAGGTGCAAGGCCTTACATTTGTCCTTGTTGAACTTAATCAGGTTCTTGTTAGCCCACTCTCCCAGCCTATCCAGGTCTTCCTGCAGGGTGGCTCTCCCTTCCGAAGTGTCCGCTTCCCCACTCAATTTGGTGTCATTGGCAAACGNTATCTCTGCTGGTGATGCCCTTGATGCAACCCAGCATCCTGTTGGCTTTCTTTACCGCAGTAGCACACTCTTCACTCATATTGAGCTTGTCCACCAGGACCCCCAGGTCCCTTTCCACAGAGCTGCTCCCCAGCCAGGTAGATCCCAGCCTGTGCTGCACTCCTGGATTTTCCCAGGTGCAAGGCCTTACATTTGTCCTTGTTGAACTTAATCAGGTTCTTGTTAGCCCACTCTCCCAGCCTATCCAGGTCTTCCTGCAGGGTGGCTCTCCCTTCCGAAGTGTCCGCTTCCCCACTCAATTTGGTGTCATTGGCAAACGTTGTCAGGGTACACTTGATCCCATCATCCAGATCACTTATGAAGATCTTAAACAGTGTTGGGCCCAGTATCGATCTCTGGGGGACCCCACTTGTGACAGGTTGCCAGTTTGAAAAGGAGTTATTTATCACCACCCTCTGGGTGCGGCCTGTCAGCCAGTTCCCCACCCACAGCACAGACCACTTTTGTAGACTGTAACACATCAGTTTCTCTAGGAGGAAGGTGTGGGGAACCGTGTCAGAAGACTTGGAGAAATCCAGGTAGACAATGTCCACCGCTCACCCCTCATCAACCGAGCAGTTTACTTTGTTGTAGAAGGCTGTCGTGGTTTAGGCCAAATCCCACTGGGGACGTGGGGGACCCCAGATGGGACCGACAGATGCTCCCCTCTACCCCTCTTCAAAGAGAGAGGCAGAGGAGGAAAAAGAGACTTATGAGTTTAGAAGGAACTAAACTACTTTAATGAAATATTAATAATAAAATAAAATAAAATAAAATAAAATAAAATAAAATAAAATAA
>VZSZ01000468.1:155197-168492 GCA_013398815.1 Ibidorhyncha struthersii | reverse complement strand
TTATTATCCTAAAAAGAAATGCTTCCTAAAAGTTAGTTGTGTGATCTCTGTTATTCTTATGTTGTTCATAAAATGCATTTTTCATGTATATAAAATAATCTGTCAAGAATTCCAAATGATTCATTTCAGATAGGATGCTTAAGAAAAAATGAAATCAGCTGCTGGAATGAGAAAAGACATGCTTCTCTTCTCAAATAATTTGCCTCTTTGAATAGCTAGTGTAAAAGCAAATATGCCTCAGCTTGAGTCTTGAATTCTCTGTTGAGTTTACACTTCCATTAATGAAGAGCTTAGCTCAGTCTAGCCAACTGTACATGCATGACTTCCAAATCTAAGTGAAATGTGTCTCTTTGCAGCTGTTCTGTTGTGCTCTCAGAAGTGTTTAAAGAGAGAAATATATTTACCAGCTATGCCTCAAATTAATTTAGTCTGTGTTGAAAATGTTGGACTGAAATTTTAACTTTTCTCTGCAACTGAAGGAAATCATATTAAGCTACTGGGCCAAATGATGCTTCAAGTCTTTGTGGAATCATTTTGACTGAAATCACCAAAGACTTCTAGCAGAGATGCTGCAGTAAAACAAGTGGTAGTTTTGGTATGTATGAACCAGTAGATAACTAGAAGGCAAGCTCCGTAAAGCAATGAGTCTTTGATGTGTTATTTCCAGAGAAAATATTTTCCTCTGCTTAGACTCCTCAGGACCTCAGGTATGTGATTGTTGAAACCACATGATTTAAGTAAAAATAGTCATTCAGAAGTAGAAAGAATTTGGTTTCTTATAGGTGAATAAATATACAGAGCTAAAAGCATGTTGCCTGCAGAAAGAAGTAAGGTCTTTGAGCCATCTTGCTGCAGCTGCAGGGTTATTTCTTGCTATTACTATAGGAGTCTCCTCCTGGAAAACAGGTTAGAAAATGAGGTTTGCTTCACCTGTTCCTCAGCTGCTCCTGTAATCACGTCTTCCACCTTCATTTGTAGTACGTCTCCTAGTTACCAAACTCTGGCCACGCTGGAGCTGGTAGGAGTTGGGCTATTGTATTGAAGATACTGAGAACATTATTGTGGTTGCTGGTGCTAGCGGAAGTCCAGGCTCATGTACATGTAAGACCGACACTATACAGACACCATCCTTGCCTGGAAGGGAGGAGCATACAACAGAGCTAGAGAACAGAGCTGTCTGCTAGGCTTCAGTTGGGACCAGACATAATCCACCTGGTGATCAAAAGAGTATCTATGTGCTTGCCTTCACCAGTCCTTATAATCTGTTCTGGAGGGGAGGTGTAAACAGGATGTGTGCTTTTTTTGGCTCAGTTGCAGAAAAAAGCATTTTTGGGGTGAATAAATGTAAACATGCCTGATCCTTCTCTGAGGAACTGGTTGATCTTCTGTCCTATCCAGCAAAAGCAGCAAGGGCAGGTGATCAGATGTAGATATTATATCCCATGTAATTAACTCGACTAACAGCAGCAACAAAAGTAAAATTATATTCTTATCATCAGATTAAATATACGTTATTATTTAATCCATTTAACGTACATGTTTAGCAATTAGGACCTCATTCTGCAGGGATTCATGCTGTAACTTAGATTTCTTTCCATGTAATTTAATTGGAAAGCTGACAAGATGCTCTTTTCCCACTGATTTATATCAAATGGATGTTGTCCGTGAGTGAGTGGGCAGTTCCCAGGGACACTGTGCAGTCTGGGAGAGCCTTAGAGTGAGATGGAAAAGAGGAACAAGGGATAAGGCTCTCCAAACCAATATGCTGGTTACACATGTGGTGGCAAAAGTAAGCAAATGCATTACTTCCTTGGCAGCCTCCTTGCCTTTCAACATTCATAATGGCAGTGTGGGATTTTTAAAAGTCTCAAGGGGCCTGTTGGCATCCTTTGGCATCTGAGTGGTTTTGAAAACATCTGAAAATCATGCCTTCCTGCAGGTGTGAGTTCAGGACTTAATACTGGAGTTCATACTATGGGTGTGCTGGTGACCAACGGGTTCTCCTGGCACTTCTTTCTGATTGCAGACATGGAAGAATTCCTTTTCATGGCGAGTCTTCATTCACCTAGAGCAGAGGACTTAAGTCATCTGCTGCAGATCCTTTGGTCTTTTCCTGGGAAAAAAAAATGTAGACCTCCTCCTCAGTGTCATCCTGGAGAGCAAACTCTGCGATTTCACACTCTGCATTCAAGTAGAAGCATGATCAGGTACCGCCAACAGTCAAAAATGGAGAAGTGCTGTGCTCACAGGTAGTTAATCTGTTGAGGGAGAGATGATAATTCTGACTTTTATGCAAAAGGGGAACCTTGAATAAAATAAGCCTCCAAGATTTCTCAATTGAAATGTTCAGATTCAACTTCAGAGAGCTCCATCCCGAACACTAACATCTCTGAACGCTAGCAAAGCCTGTAAATGAAATGGCAAGGGTGTAATACAGATAAGCTGTTCTCCAGCACTCAGGTGAGTTTCTGCTTTATGAGAGTTTACTGACTGTTTCTGTGTTTCAGTCATACTTTCTGCAAATAACAAAACGCTGCTTTATGGTTAGTTCTTATGCACATGTAGGTGGCTTGCCTTTTTATCAAGATAACTTAAGTATCACAAACCTGGCTATTATGCTTATATTTTCCAGATGTCTAATGTCATCTGAAAGCTACTGATGGAAAAAGAAAATTGTGAAACCAGAGAGTCACAGTACAAGCTCACTTCCTAATATTTTTTGCCCATGGGATTACCTGTAACTGCTGTCCATGCTGACATGGTCCTTTTCCTCACAGACCTCAAAACAGAGGATGAAGTGAGGTAAAATGCAAGTACTTCTTCTTTTCAGCACTGAGGTGTTTGATGTCTCAGAGCTGGAGCTAGACGTAAGCTATCTTCTCAGATCCAAATTGTGCATAAGCTTTGGAGAAGTTAGGAGCTGAATACTGCCCAGTCCCCATGGTAGGTCAGACTGAAAACTTACTTACAGCAGTCTGAATCCCGATCAAAACTTCGTGGCTTATATCCATCTCTAATCTGAACATCTAAATTGATGGTTCCTAAATAACATCTCTGTGCAGCTGTTTCATTGCTGGACTGCTTTGTTCCGCACAAACTTTCCCAGACATTTTTAGCTGTCTGTGAGCAGTGAGGAATCTTGTTTGCTTCTTCAACAGCAGGTTTCCAGCACAGCTTTAGTTAGTCCAGATTGTGTCCAATTTCAGGCTAGGATTTCTTTCTTTTAAAGGTAGTGATAGTCCTCTCTTGACTAACTTTACTGTGTTGTGAATAACATTCACTGCATCTAAAATATTTAGACTTTGAATCCTCTCAAAGCAGGAAGAGTTGTACAAACTTGCATTCACAATTCCTAAACCTTAATTCCTGTTTATATTCCAGTGACAGACAAGGGCTTAAAACTATTTATGAATGTCTCCAATCACCATTTCAAGGTCCCCTTCATGGAAGATCCATAGCACTAGGAAGGCTTCCGTTGTTAATGACGTATTTCAATTATTTTAACTCTCATGTTTCTCTTCACTAATGGTAGTCATAATTTGAGCAAGAGCCCATTAGTATTTCATGCTACTATCCTTCGTCATTAATGCTCTCTCAAAGAGAGTAATTTATAGTTAGAGGATGGAACAAGACACTAATCTTTTTGTACATGACAATAACATAAAGAAGTCATGTCACACAAGTATTTTTGTAGTGCTTGCTGTAGTATGAACAGACCACAAACCTTCACCAAAAAATCTTACCATCTAAGGGAGAAACAAGTCGTGGCTTACTGTTGGAGCAGAAGAAGGTTTGAACATCTCCATGTGCTAGATGGAGAACTGTTATAGGAAGTAGAGGAAATGATGTTGTCTTGGGGAAGTCTATCATAACTGGAAAATAAATTCTGGTAACTTGGGTCCTTGTACATGGCTTTAGACCAAAGACATGTCCTTCTCTTTTACCAGAATAAGAATGTAAAACCAGAAGGGACTGTCTGCACCATGGAGCTGGATCCTGCCAAACTAAGCTAATCATAAAACTGGTTCAGCTCTGAAAAATGCACTGAACATCTGCTCCTGTGCATAGAAGGACACTAAACTCACCTCAGAACTAAGCAACAAATGCCAGGCCAAGGATAACACCCCCTCAACAAAGAGTATAGACCTGACGTGAAGTGTCATAGGGTAAAAAAATCCATTTTTCTCCAGTGACTTTCAAGACATGTTCAGGTCCTAGAGAGAGGAGAAATCTGTTCCTTCCACAAACTATTTGTTTCTTTGAGCAGCTCTGTATTGTCCAAACTCTTGGTAAGAGCACAAATTAGCTACTTTACAGGTTAGATGGTATCAGGATTGCTGGTACCCTTACTAAAGGTTATTGAAGACATTAATCAGTTTCCAGGGATTAGGACTGTATTGGGTTTATGTGCCAAAGTTGGGGGGGGGGCACGCTACAGGTGTGGCTTCTGTGAGAAAACACCAGAAGCTGTTCCCATGTTGGACAGAGCCAGCTCCAGATGGCTCCAAGATCGACCCACCACAGGCCAAAGCTGAGCCCATCAGAGATGTTGGTAGCACCTCTGTGATAATATATTTAAGAAAGGGTAAGAAATGTTGTGCAACAGCAGCTTTAAGAGAGGAATGAGAAAATGTGAGAGAGACAGACCNGGCAGGAACTGAGGCCCATGGAGAGGAGGCTTTCTGGGAGAACGTATGACATTTCTGAGGAAAGGGAGGCTTTTCTACCCACTCTGGTGAGAAGCAACCATGCATGTGTGTGTCTGGGGCCCTCTCTTATTGGACTTTCACCTTGACCAGGCACTTTCACACCTGCCTACAGAGGTCAGGGGTCTGGTTGGACATCATTCCCCTGCCACTTCCTTCTGCAAGTGGAGAAGCACAACAGCACAGGTCTCCCTCCAATAACCCACCCAGCTTGCTGGCGGTTCAGTATTCCTCTGAGCTGACCATTAGCAATCCCTCCTTTTCTCTGAAGCTGTTGGTGCAAGTCCACAGCCCTTCACAAACCCACAAGAGTGATGGGCCATGCTGGCTGTGTGCAAACAACTTCTACACCTGTGCCTCTTCTGTGAGTCTGCATGCAGCAGCTGAAAGCCTCTGTGAAGAAACCACTCTCTTGACTGCACTTGGCAGCCTCAAGCTATGTTGCTGAGGTGAGGATGCTATCTTGCCTGGAAAATTGAATTTATCCTTTCAAAACTCGTTGTGATGGGGAGGATGGTAACATTAGCTTGGGCAGCAGATGGCTTTTTCAGGAGGATGTTCTGGGAACGTGTTCAGGTTTCACCTTTCATGTGGTATATGTGCATACTGGCAGCTGGTTTAGACTAAACAGAGAGTGATTCTATGTCGTGGTTTCCTTCTGTCAACAGACTGCGTGATTGGATGAAGGGCCCAATGGCATATATTGGCTCTTATTTTCTTTCCCTCTGGGATCCCTACTAAGCATCCTTCTTGACTGCAAGTCAAGTCAAAGGTGCCTCTCCCCCCCTTTTCCCCCCTTTTCCTATTTTTTCAAGCTCCTTAGTCACTCGCTCTCCCTTGACGATGCTGGAGACCTCCAGCTCTCTGGTTTTGGCTCCCCTCTTTTCTGGCCTCTGCCACAAGCCTGCCTGCTGGTGTTATTTACCACTAATCTTCTCCTCTTCCACATGTGGAGTTCACTGGAGATTTACTTTCCTTTCTCTCCTGTTGGGCTTTTAGGTATTGATGAAGCTTTCCACATTGTGAATTGTTTTTGGCTAGATGTTTAAGCACAGCCTCATGGAGATGAGAGCTGAAGATGTTGCTCAGGAGCATCTCTTGCTGCTGTCCCTTCTTTGTCTTCTGGCTTCCTTGGAAACGTCCTGTATTGTAAGAAAGGTGATTCTGGAGACAGTAAAACTGAACAATATATCATTGTTCCAGACAGAGCATGGGACACAGCTGATATAAAATCACTGAACAGTAGCTGAAAGCACCTAATTGCTAGGACGACCTGAGCACTGCATGTTGGGGGTTGTTTCACATGGTTAATGAAGATCTCAACAGTATTTTAGTGATAATTTAATACTTAACTTTTAGCCTGCTATGTAAGTGCTAATTAAATGTTTTAACATGCTGTACATGTTTTATGTATTAATAAGCAATAAGTGTACAACTTACACTTTTTATGTGATTTAGAATTAATTGCAGGGTGGTGAGATTTTCTCCTTTATATACCTATTAAACCCACATAACTGCTGTTTTTACAGTTGATTGGTGTTCAGTTAACATACAGTAATTGCTCTTTAAAGGCTTTAGTAAGTGCATATTTGAGACAATTTACAGTGTTAGCAATTTCCTGGTACTATTCCTCAGAGGTACAGGGAAGCTAATCACGTTCAACGCTGGAATTCGCTGGGAGTCTGCCATACGTTCCCCACTGCGCACCATGTGAGCTACATTCAGCCATGAGGGATTCCACTTTCGGGGCTGATAAACACACATGAAGAAACACTTTATTGGCTATAAAATGATTCTGCTGCACAACATGATGCAGCGAGGCAAGCAGCTGGGAGGTAGGGACACATTGTTAGAAAACAAATCAGGAGGGGCATCACTTGTGTTTTCTGGTTTATCCTGTGAAGCCACAGAGAAAAGCAAATGGCGGTCCTCTTTCCTCTGGGTAGATCACACGGTAACTCTGTTTGCCTTCAGCTTAGCTGTAAGCCTGAGTCCCTGCTTCTCCATGCAATCTCAGTGTGATCTCGGGCAAATCACTTAGTGCCTCTGTGCCCCACTTACCCTTCTCTGGATGTAACTGACTGTCTTTACTCTGAGGGAATATAGTTCATTCCAGACTCCAGGCTCCAACATTAAAGAGATCAAATGTATATTTAAGGTAGATTTAAAACCAGACAAACAGCAACACCCTCCTGCCCCATTAATTTGGAAATTTTGAGGGCAACAGAAAACTGATTTCTGCTTCCTAAATGACTGAGGCAGAAAGGTGCACAAAGTGCGTGCCATTTAATTGACGCAGCCACCTGAAATCCAATCTAGCCGGCAAAGCGAAAGAAGAATATCATTTGAAATCTATATGCCAGTGAGAAAGACTGCATGGAAAAGAAAGCAATTTTTCTTCCACATCATTCCTTTTGCATAATGTTGTATCCTTTTGACAAGGCAGCATAATAAAGCTTAACTCCCGCTTTGCTCTCCGCCCTCCAATCCCTGACTTAAAAGAAAACAGCAAAGCCCTATCTTCAGCGTCAAATGAACAATGGGCACTCTTCCAGCAAGAAGAAATGAGCTGCTTTGAAAGACTTGTGGAGGAAAGTGCAAAATGTTCTAACTTCTCATGAAATAAATATTTGAATGATAGTCACTTGGCTCATCCTTTAAGATGTCAGTGCAGGCTTTGCACTCCAGGTTTATATAAAATATTGGTTGGGGTAGATAGAGGGGTCAGAAAGCCCATATTGCAGATAAGACAGAGATACAATAACATGAAAGTTTTTTGCCTTCAATAGACTTCAGAAACAGTAACTAATTAATATTTCCACTACAAGATGGTATATTTCATCCTATCTTACTGATGAAACTTGGCCAAAACTTTCCCGGCAGCTTGGAGGATATTGAGACATTGATTTTAACACGACTTAGGAAACTCAGTCCCTTGTATTTCAGCAGAGGCTTGGGGCTACGCTGCTCCAGCTTGAACAAAGCTGTAGGAAGTCACTCAGCACAAAGCAGCAGGGAAAGTGCTTTCTCCTACAGGGTGCTGGAGACTTAATGAAGCAGCATGGGCTGAGACCAGCCAAGAACCTGTTTGATGAAGTTCAGGGCTTCATCCAAAGTTTTGCTGAAACCACGAGGCACTCGGACCAAGTGTGAGGAGCTGCCCCCACAGAAATAGGGAGAGCCTTGGTGCTTCACTGTTTTCCCCATTCTGTCTTTCTTTCCTTTTTTTTTTCCTTAAACTGTTCAGCATGTAAAAAATACTTTGTTTACAGTGTTTAGGCTCCTGTTATTGTTGTTGAAAGCTAATAGAAGCTTTTAGAAAAGTTTGGAAAACCTAATTTAAAGTCATTCTGCCAGGCTAAGGTGTTGCATAATTCCCTGTATTATCATGGTAGATTTAACATTTTTGAAGGAATTCTTCATTTAACTCACTTTAGAGAGTTCAGGAGGGACTCCACCAGTTTTCTTCTCCTTCCAGAAACAGTCACCGGTGAAATGGAGCTTTCAATTCTTTCTCCACAAAGTGATAATAATGAAAAATTCCTTGTATGTTTTTGCTAGTTCTTGTGCCCACAGGAAAATTCATATAAAAATGATAAATTACCTGGATGTGCATAATGTCAAACCGTAAAGTTGCCCTCAGAAGCTGCCATGGTTCTGGCAGTTCTGCATTGTCTCGGTTACTTAAATGTCTCCCAGTTATCCTCCTCCTTTGGTGGAGTTACATATTGCCCACTGACGATGATATATTGAGACTCGCTGCACACAACTGAAAGAGGGAAAACAGTCTTAAAGGTCAGGCTTGGGGGTAAGGTACAGATGAACTGTGTTCAGTTTTCTACACCACACTACGATCCGTGTTTGGGTCGGTGGGGACAATGCTATCCTACATAGCAGCAATATGGTGAAAGTAAATTCCTTAGGAGGTTCATGACAGGCAAAGTGTGACTTTTGACAAGCAGGCGATCATCAAACCTGGTTCACAATGCGGACTAGTGTGTTGGGTGGTTCCTTACTTACTTCTCATTACCTACCTTCTGATACAACAGTGACCATGACATGATGTATGAAAGGCAAAGAGCAACAAAATATGTGCTCAAAGCAACTTGCTTTTACAAAACTTATGTATGTGATATTCTGTCATTTTCACAAAATTTACAATGTAAGCTTTTTTGTTGGAGTAGAGTTTTTCACTGGAGATGTAGTTAAATGTAACCATTTATCCTGGCTGCTTTTAGTGTTTCTAAAATTCTTTCTTGCAAGTAATTAGTGTTACCTAGAAGCTCCTATGGTGGTGAGAATGATCACGTTAACTTGGCAGACAGAACAATGTAAACACTTATAAAATTGCTCATTGCCCTTTGCAAGAACTGGAAGTGGAAAAAAAGATTTTGCATGAAGGGGTGGTGAAGCAACTTCCTCTGGAAATCCTCTAGGTTTCTATCTCCATCTGAACTATGATTCAGTGTTGATGTGGCAGTGTGATTTGCCCTAAGCACTATTTCCAAAGCAGAGATGGTTGGAAACTTTCCAAAGGCAAGGTTTTCTGCTGGGAGGTGCTGATTCAACGGATGCAAAACCTGCCATGCAAGAGCATAGCTCTGGCTGGAATCTCCTCTCCTCGTGAATCAAAACAATTGGTTTTGATTGTTTGAAGTCCCGAAAGAGATGGCCTTTGTTTAGAGAAAATAAACTGTTAAAAGTTCAATTTGAAGTGGAAGATTTTAATTTTGACTGAAACACTTTGTTTCCTTTCTCCTCTCTGGGAAGGACCCTGTCACCTTTTCCCTGGCTCCAGCTGTTCGTCAGCACGTGTGAGAAGCCGAAGCTCCATCTCAAGGTGGTGGAGGATTAAGAGTGGTCCCAAGGATTCATGCAGTGGGTGTGGGGCACATCACTCCTGCCTGCACACTAGCCATGTGGGCTGGCAGGGTCCTTGGCTGGGGAGAGCTGGCTGCTTAGACCTGCAACAGAGCTGGTGCTGCTCCTTCCCTGGGATTTGGCACCCCCTCTAAGTTTGGCTGGGGACCCCAGTTTCCCCTTCCCACTGCCTACCGTGGACATGGCCCCAGAGCCCTCCAGTCCCCTCTGTGGGGAGCACTGGGGAGGGGCACCACAGGCTGGCAGGGTCTGATTATTTTTTTCCTTGTGCCTTCGATAAATGTGACCCAAAATTCTGTGCCTTGCCCTTACTGAAGCCCTGCTGCAGGTGCCAGAGCCTGTAGCATGAGCCATCCCTGCTGGGGAGCGCGTAGTCTAATCTAAGTAGGTCCTCTCACAGTCCCTGCTCAGTGGTGATACTCTTGCCTACCTCTGACCAAACAACTCGGTTTGGTTTTTCACGGAGTCCCACAAATCTGCCTGTCTCAGCGCAGGGGACACTTGATACCCTTTTACAACTGGACACTTAATTAAATTGAAATGAATACTCTGCAGTAGGAATCCATGTTCTCCAATTTCTATTAAAGGTAGTGCAGAGGGTGGCAGCGTCTAATGGGAGCAGAGTGAACAGGGGGGATTAAAGCTGTATTATCTCATCTCTGTGGACCTGGAGCAGAGGTGCAGGGAGAAGGGTGTTGTAAAAGTTCATGGGCGTCTCAGCTGCAGTAGCAGAGGAGGCAGGGACTCAGTGCCTTCATAATGACAACTTTTCTGAAGCTTGGTAAAGTGGAAAGCAACTGAGAGGACAAGCTTCTGTTACTGTCTCTGGATCCAGGCTGGACACCAAAGAAAAGGATGAGGTCAGGATTACAGAAACAGCACAGGCTGAGGAAAGGCAGAGTATGTCAGGCGACGTTTCCCTGGTGTTTTTCCATGATCTCACCAGGCTCGGCTTCTCACCTTCTGAAGCCCAGGAGAGATACCAGGGAGTCACACAAACAGTGGATCCTGAAGAAGTGTGTTCACTTCACACTATCCTGCTGAAAAATAGCAATGTGTCAGGGAGCCAGAGCATGCCTTAAGACATATTATCATCCCACAGTAGTTGTCTCCTTTCCCTATTGTCTCCTATCACCACCACCTTCCTGAAAACTGGAGTATTCTACTCTCTCTGTGCCTTGCCAGAGATATAACCAAAGGCAATAAACAGAGTTTTCAACTGTCATTGGACTTGCTCTTCTTCATTATTCTTTCTTGTTACCTAGAGGTTTCCTTAGTCCAGGAATAGTTGAGGACCACACAATGCCCAGAACTATAAGGATCCCTTACAACAACACCTATCTTGCTCAAGTACACAGCCGTCGCCCGTTCCTCTCAGTGAAGTGGACCGCAAAAAAACCCAGAAGTTTTGTCAGCGTCTCCTTCCTCACCCACACTGGTCAGCTCTTGCCTCCTCTAGCACTTCATACTGGTCCAGAAAAAGAAGATTAGGAGTTCTGTCAAATTATCTCCAGGAAGCTTGAATAAATACAATAAAACCATGAGTACTATTAAAAGGGTTTTGCAAAAAAAAACAAAAAATAATGCAATGGAAGGACTGCTGAATGATGTTTCCCAACTTATGGCAGTGACAGTGGAGTTGCTGACCTCTGATGTGGGCAGCTGTGGTACTAAGTTTTTGTTCCAGATCATGTTCTGTGGTGCCTGAGGCATTGCCAGGGCAAGTGCTGCATGACAGAGATGTGGCATGTAGAATCTGCCCAGAGGCATACACTACCCTTTGCTGCCCTGTTGGGTATGCAGAGGTGCAGATTTGCATGGTCAGGTACTTTGAAATTCCATCCTTTGGTTCCATTGACAAAATGAGTCACTCTTGAGCTTTTTTCAGGGATTTGGAAGGTGCTCAGATATCGCTGCATAAAGAGCTAGCTAGATCTAACTCTTTAATGTTCCTAATAGTGATAGCAGTGCAGTGAATTGTGGCTTATACATCTGCGAAGGTCTGCCAGTCGTTGCTCCTATTATCTGGAGGGCAAAAACCTGAAGATCTTTCAGGAGCTTGCTGCATACATCATTTCAAAAGCGTAGAGTACAACTGGAGTTTCTGCTAAGCTAACAGGCCTCACGTAATACTGCTGAGCATCTTTACGTGAAGTGGAATGAGTAGTATGGACTCAACTATGTCTGAGCGTTGCCTTCTGAGGTTGAGTGCTACTTGACACAAAGGATTCAACACATGGTAGGACAATGGCAGCACTTACATTGTGTTCTGCTTCTAGCTGGTGTGAAGACAAGAAATGCGCACTCCTTCTTGACAGAGATATCCCTGACCAAGGCTGAGCCTTGCCCTGTTGAAGCATGGCTCTGTTCTTGAAGTGCCTGGAGAAGTGCGCTGTGGAGTTGCATGCTCAGTTCACTAGTGACCTCCCCATCCACAGCACCTCAATGCACAATGACATGCCCCTTATTTCTCACCTGCCAGGCTTGCATGCTCTACCTCAAGTACTCAGACCACGTGTTCATCCTCCGTTGTAAGCAACAGAAGTGAAGGGTCTGAGAGGAAAACTGCTTTCCATTCCACTTACATTAATCTTTATAGGGTGGTGAATGAAGCTCAGGAAACAATGTAATGATAATCCACAGTCACAGCCGAAACCCATATCCTGCTGTCTCCATGGTGCCTAGGGAAGAAAAAAGCTATGAAGTACTTCTATAATTACTTGGGTCACCAAAGTAGCTGTATATACACAGAGGAACCTGGTTCTGCAGCAGCTGCCTGACAGATGGAGAATAAATGTAACCATTAAAACTGATGAAATAACAATAACGATCATGATAACAATGACAATGACAATGACAATGACAATGACAATGACAATGACAATGACAATGACAATGACAATAATAATAATAATAATGAGGTGGGGGAAAACCATTCATAAGTAATTTTGATTTGGGATTCTCACCAGACTCATGCGTTCAGACCATGCTCTGACTTTGCTTATTCAGTCTGCATAACACCTCGAAAATCAGCCTTTTCTACTCACCCATGCAAATAAAACTCTTTCATTTAAATTACTACCAAAACATTTATTTGACCTTAACAAACACTACTTTGCCTTTATCATTTCTGTCCAGGCTATTGCTGCAGTGACTGTTGAGTTATTTGACTGTCTTTGCACCTCTTCATTAGCTGCTTTTTCTCCACAGCATCAGACACAAGACTGCTGCTTCCCCTGGTTCTCAGGTTCTGCTGAACATTCAGCCCACAGTCCTGCTTGGGATGCTTTTAAACAGGCACCTTGGTGCCTTCTCCCATACCTTTCCTACTTGCTGCACCATCTGCAAAGCTGCCCTCACTTCACTTCCAAATCCTTCATAGAATCACCGAATCATAGAATGGTTTGGGTTGGAAGGGACCTTAAAGATCATCTAGTTCCAACCCCCCTGCCATGCCCAGGGACACCTTCCACTAGACCAGGTTGCTCAAAGCCCCATCCAAATGGGCCTTGAACACTTCCAGGGAAGGGGTATACACAACTTCCCCAGGCAACCTGTTCCACTGTCTCACCACCCTCACAGTAAAGAATTTCTTCCTAATATCTAACCTAAATCTACCCTCTTTCAGCTGAAAATCATTACCCCTCATCCTATCACTACACTCTCTGACAAAGAGTCCCTCTCCAGCTTTCCTGTAGGCCTCCTTTA
>VZSZ01000468.1:131683-154650 GCA_013398815.1 Ibidorhyncha struthersii | reverse complement strand
CTTATCCATTGAGTGGTCCATCCATCAAATCCATGTCTCTCCAATTTAGAGACAAGGATGTTGTGTGGGACAGTGTCAAATGCTTTGCACAAATGCAGGTAGATGACGTCAGTTGCTCTTCCCTTATCCACCAACGCTGTAACACCATTGTAGAACGCCACCAAATTTGTCAGGCACAACTTGCTCTTAATGAATCTGTGTTGGCTGTCACTGATCACCTCCTTATTTTCCATGTGCCTTGGCAGAGTTTCCAGGAGGATGTGCTCCATTATCTTGCAGGGCACAGAGGTGAGACCGACTGGCCTGTAGTTCCCTGTGTCTTCCNCAGTTGCTCTTCCCTTATCCACCAACGCTGTAACACCATTGTAGAACGCCACCAAATTTGTCAGGCACAACTTGCTCTTAATGAATCTGTGTTGGCTGTCACTGATCACCTCCTTATTNACCTTCTACAGTGGGCAGTCCTTCATTCTCCCAGTCCCTGCCTTTGCCTTCTCCTTCTGTGACTTGGGTGGTGTGGCTAGAGCGCTTGCCAGTGAAGACTGAGGCAAAAGAGTCATTGAGTACCTCAGCCTTCTCCTTATCCCGACTAACCAGCTCTCCTGCTTCCTTACAGAAAGGGCACACATTTCCCCTAGTCTTCCTTTTATCACTGAGGTACCTGTAGAAGCTTTTCTTGTTGCCCCTGACATCCCTGGCCAGATTTAATTTTATCTGGGCTTTAGCTTTCTTAACCTGACTGCTTGCTGCCCTGACAATTTTTCTGTATACCTCCCAGGCTACATGTTCTTGCTTCCACCCTCTGTAGGCTTTCTTTTTGTATTTGAGTTTGTCCAAGAGCCCCTTGTTCATCCATGCAGGCCTCCTGGAGTTTTTGCCTGACTTCCTCTTTGTTGGGATGAATTGCTTCTGAGGTTGGAGGAGGTAATCCTTGAGCATTAATCAGCTTTCTTGGACCCCTCTTCCCTCCAGGGCTTTATCCTTTCTTAAAACTTATTTTTGCCATGGAGTCCTCTAAGACCCCCTTCAGACTACTTGGGTTTCTGTTGCGCTGAGATCACTGGCTGACCTATGTTGACCAGTGGATTTGTTGTTTCTGTACTCTCCCCCATCTGTATGTGCTTTTCTCATGTTGAATACCTGCACCGATACTGATGCTTTCTGCAGCAGGGGCTATCTGCAACCTTGGCACTGAATCCAGGATGCTTGGATCCAGAATCCTGAACCAGGCTCCAGGTGCCACACAGTACAAAACAGCAGAGTTTCTAGAGTTTAATGATTTTACCAAAGTTGTCAGTAATGTTGTCTCTGCTTTTTAGAAATGAAAGCTGTGTTACAGACAGAGGGAGTGATAAGTCCAAGGCCAAATTTTGTGCCTGAGGATTTTTGTTTCTACAGTCCCAAGCCTATTATCACTGTACTCCCCCACCACTCAGAACCTGGTCAGAAAAGTGGGTGGGATTGTAATGATTTGGAAAAAGAAATTTGTATAAAGTTTTGTGTTTCCTTTAATTTAAATTTTGTAAAATATGTCTCTGCTTTAATTATGTCTTTGATAAGTTCCTGTGGCTATCTCCGTGGTTCAAGGTGTTAGGTCCCAGATCTTCATCCTGGTGGGCAGGCAGGGTGCTGTGTGACCTTTGAGAGTTTCACTCTCATTTTCTCAGCATGAAACAGTATGCCTAAGGTCACACTGTGTATGTACCAAAAAAAAAAAAAGAGGAATACCATACCTTCCACGTCCCAGCCCACTGAGTTTGAAACTGTTGTTCTCTGGATTGCATTTGTTTTAACCCAGCTGCTATTTGATCCCATCAGCCAACTGACAGCTTTGTGTTAGGACATATGGGATGGCTCTCAGGAGATTACTAGGCAGGCTGGGAGGGATCTTTTGGTTTGCATTTGCTGTATTATATTACTCTTGGAAATAAGAAAAGCCTGAGATTTGTCCTGATTTCATAGAGGTGTTGAATGGTCACAGGTGTATTTGATTTATGGGAATTGGGTGTTCTCAGAAAAATCAGGTCAGCCTTGGGTTTGTGTGAAGTAGACTTTTTTTTTTTTTTTGATTGAAAGGAAAAAACTTCCTTCCGTATCAAAATTAGTCGGTATGCAGGGCTTGCGATCCTCATCATCTTGCTACCTTGTTAACTTGCTGGCTGCAGAAGTTTTTGCTGCAGATTTTAAGTTAGTAAGCACGCAAAGGCTGATTCCTCACCAAAAGTTTTGCAGTGCCTCCTAAGCTGGTTTTGCACTTCTGGAACTGGGTAAGGGAGCAAACACCAAGTTGTCCTCTTGGGAACTGTCTAGCACAGCAGTATGTGGCTCCGAAGTAATTTCTCTGGAATTAGAGGGGATTTTATCTACACCAGTAGGTAAGCAATGTAAGAATTTGCCTCTGTGTCTTACAAAGTCTGATGGCAACTGAACACAACGCGGGCACTCCTGCAGCGCTGTCAATCAGCTCTTCGATTTACAGAGTGTTTTCAGCACCCTTAATTGTTTTAGCTTGGGTATGACACTGATGGGGTTATTCTGATGCCAGAGTGAGGTTGGTTGGCACTGGTTTAACATCTCTGAACTGCACCCAACTGCACGATTCGTCAAACCCAACATCTCTCACACAACTGGCTACGGTACAATAGGCCAGCTAACCGCAGAAGAAATGAAAAGTTCAGACCCGGTTACACAAATGGGCCCCATCTTCGCAGTGTTTAAATTTTCAGAGCATTAGACTTCCACCAAGATACACCGGTTCACCCCAGCTGGCCATTGAAATACGACAAGGCATCCACCGCTTGAGGTGTTGAGTATTGTTTCACACTGTATTGAATGAAAAGTTCCATCATCCTTCTGTCATTTTGTCTCAATACTTGGATTTATGGAGTAGGAACAAGTCCAGACGATGAATACCTGTCATCGTACCTGACATTTCAGTTACCAGAGGCTGGGGGTAGAGAGTGGCACTGGTTACTCAAAGCATGATAGCAGACAGGTGAGATACCTACCTGACCTTGTCCTCCCTCAACAGGGAGGCAGAATGCAAACTTATTTTTTTTTTAAATCAGAAATCTTATCCACACCCTTAATGAATCAGCATTGTTACACTAAGGTTTGCAAATGGGTCTACAACTTCAGGTTGCCATTATGCACAGCCTTGTTCCCAAAACTCACAAGTCTCCTCTATTCCATCTCTGAGGAGTGGGAGTAGCTGTTCCTTGAGGCTTAAATAACTTCTGTGCCTTCAAGTTTGTTGATGTCGATGGTAGTATCCCAGAGAATGAGCTGCGTGTTCTGGAGGAATGTGATATTTAGGTAGGATTTGGTTTTAAAACTGAGCAGATGGGGCAGCATCAAAACTAAGGACAATGATAAAAGCAATAGGCTTCGAAAAATGGTATCTCAGAATTTGGAAGGAAGTAGCAGAAGACATAAAAGTTTTCTTCCCTGAGAATGGGAACGGGACCAAAGGAATGGAAAAGAGATAATGATAATGGGGTTATACTTAAAGTGAATAGTTCCTTGTAATACAGGAGAGAAACTAAGAAGAAGAAGGGAAATGAAGGTTTCTAATGATCATGTTGGTAAGGAAAATACTAGGGAAAAGTGTCGACTTGTCTTAATTTAAGATCCAAAGACTTTGTGCATCGTTCTTTACCTACTCCGCCTGTGAAGCAATCTCAGATGAATGTTTGTATTTGGACATTTGTAGACCATCTTCTATTGGTACACATGGGTGCCTTTTGCAGGCATGTGTAGGTGAGAACTGGATCTCTTGGTACTGTTAAAAAATACAGCAGCATGTGATAACCACAGGGTCCTGGCAACATGTTCCCTCTCCAAAGCACATTCCCGGAGGTGCAGTCAGTGCTGTTACACACCCTACAACAGCCTTTTGTGTGTGCGGAGAAACTAGTTGGTGTTAAATACCTGAACCCTTGGTGAGCCACTTTGGGACAGGCAAACAATGTCATCTGGAGATGACTGCTCTTATCCTTCTTTCAATCCAAAACAATTGGGGTAATAGATGAGGTTTCCTGGACGGATGAGCATGACTCACCCAGCTTGATGTACAGAAGGGAGAGGAAATGAAGTAAGGGGCCAAAAATAGTCCTGGAGACATTCGCTTAGAAGGAAGGACAAAACAGAGCACAGACTAGAAAATAAAAGACCTACAGTGATGTGACATTAAGACCATCTGGACAATGTTTGGCAGCAGCTGAAAAGCAAACAAAGCCCTGAGAAGGGTTTCTAAAAGTGAGGGGAATATAAATGACATACTGCCCAGCAAGCGCTTAGAAAGCATTGAGCTCTTCTGATCTATCTGCACTGGTGAATCCAGTTTTGAAAAGGGGCAGCCCAAAGGCAAGAAAAATCTGTCTCAGGGAGTATGACAGTTTGAAGGGAGATTCATCCTAGTCTTGGCTTGCTTATACTTAGAGAAGCTCTCTGAGAGATCTGGCTGAGACAAGAGTGTCTGAAAGGCAGGTAGCATAGTAACACTAACCAGCTATGCAAATAACTCCCAACAATAAAAGAAGAGCTCACTGGCTGACATACAGAAAAGTGTAAATGGGCCTATATGTTTGCATAACATCTGCCAAAATGATTTAGGTTGCTAGGTGCTATTGCCAGAGGAATGAAGTAATAGTGATAGTATCAAATGCGGTGTAAGGAGAACTTCAAAGCTTTGAAATTCTTAAGAAGAAATGACACTTTTGGGATAGTTCTTGATAATTACTATATTTATCAATTTGCTTTAAACATGACAACAATTGACCATGAGAAATGCTCTATTTGGAGGGAAAGAAGGGGTTGTTGAATGCTTTTCTGAACAGAAAAGGGTGGTTTCCTACAAACTTTCTTCTGAAAAAAAGCCCAAATCAGAAAGTTTGCTGTGCTTTTGGGGCTAGTGTTTTGGAGCTTTTTCCCCTGCTTCTCTTTTTCTTAAGACCCCCCATGCCCCCAAACATATACTAGCTGCAATTTTTCAGGCTGTGAGATGAAAAGGTAAGGAGAAAGCAGAGATGCTAGGAAAAAAGCTGTTTGGTTCCTCCTCCCCTTTCCCCTGATAACATTCATTTTGATCCAAGTGCCACAGCAACACTGTTGGGAATTTTTCCCCTATCTCTAGTCCAAAATTAGAGTGAGGGAACTTTGCTGGCAGGCAGCTAAGCTTTGTGTTGGGGAGGCGTATCTGTATAGACAATCATGAGCTACGCTGCTTTTGGACAGCAGCTAAGGATGTGGGCCCTTATCCACCCAGACTGATGGATGGAACAGAAGTTTCCTGATCCAACAATTGCCACAAATCAGATCAAGCCCTTAAAAACACCACAACTACTGATGTGGACAGGTGTCTTTCCATTAACAGCAATGGCTTCAGACAGGGTGATGGTTTGCCACCCTTCCATACAATGTATACATCCCTCCTTCCTGTCCCTTAAGGAATTGTAAAAGTGAATATCAGATTTGGGGTAAACCATATGTTTTGTGGGTTTCTGGCTGCTATTTGTTTTTTCTCTGTGTGTGTGTGTGTGTTCAACAGAAAATTCGTCCTACCCCTTCCTTCTTCTGACTCTGTTCTCATCCTCTCAGCATTGGTTTCTAGACTGCCTTATCACACAGCCCTGCTGCAAAGTTCCTTCTTATCTAAATTAGTGTGTGTGATCTTGCATTTGAACACCCAGCAGAGAGGAAATGATCCATTGCAGGTACACAATCCACAGGGCTTTAAACTGTTGATTTCACACTGATTTTCATGCAGCTGGCAAGCAAGCCCACAATTACCAGATTGGGCACTCCCAGTTACTAGACTCACAAGAACTGGGAGTATTAGTTGAATTATGTGAGAATACTTAGGGAGGGACATAAAGTCTTATTAATTAGAAATTTAATCTCTACTACTAATAAGTGAAATTTAGAGCTCTGCCTCCACGTAGACCTCCAGCATCACAGAGTCAAGAGGGGCGTGATGTTTCCAAACGCGCCTGCCCCAGCATTTTCAAGCTCTTCATGAGTAAATAGCACTGGGGAGCTAACATCAGGATGGTCAGGGCTCAAGAACATGACCAGCCATAGCTTGAGGAGATGCCTTGTACCAGCTGAGCTGTGATAGCTCATGGCTGAGCACGCTTGGCTTGTTCCAGCAGAGAGGTCAGGATGGCCAGCTCAGGCTTCTCACAGCAGATCTCTTCCGTCACTTTTGGTTTTGCTGTGGGGTAGACTGACACCAAACAAATTACCAAGCAGAAGTAGTGTCACCATGTGATTGATCTTGGAGACTTCAGGATTCCTGCACCTTACATATCATGAATATCTCTCGTGTTCTGAGGCGACCATCTTCAGCTGTGTCAGTCTCCAAACACGGAACACATTCACAGTGATCAGGTAGCTAGAAAAGTCTGCTCTCAGATTTTCTGCAATGTGAAATCCACAAACAAGCCTGAGAAAAACAGAGGAAGTGAATCTGAGCATCAGTAACCCGTTCATATAGCACAGAGCATCATGTTTTGATGAAGGTGGTTTATGAAAAAAAGTCAAGTTATAAACAGGAAACCACAGAATACAGGCCTGGAAGAGATATCCACTCCATCGCTCTGCCTCAAGGCTGGTTCAGCCTTGCCCCAGTTATCCAAGATGTATGTGTGTCTAATCTCTTCTTCAATCTCTCCAGAGGTGGAGGGATGACACATATGCTCTAGGGCTTAGCTATTCCTGCTGTTTTAATGTCTGTTTCCTGAAGACAGAGCTAAAGACCTTTTCCTGCAACTCACAGCATAATTTTGTGTCCCATCTGCAATGGAAATGGAGAGCAAGTTATTCCATTCTTCCTCAGAGCAGCCTGGGACATAGTTGAGGACTGCTGTCATACCACCCTTTGCTCTCCTCTGAGCTGAACAAACACCAACGCTTTCAGTCTGTCTTTGCAGGTCATTTCCAGCCTTTCATTCACACTGTCACTGCCCTATACATATACTACAATAGATTAATATTTTTCTTCAAATTTGGTGCCCCAAAATGCCCAAATGAGTAAATATATGTAAAGCCTTACAAGTATGAAGAAGTAGAGGGATGACTTCAGATGTCTTAGACATAACAGCTGTATTCCTGTATCCTGGCATATATTGTCCATATCACTCTTGGCTTACGTCTAGCTTGTGACCACCTATAACTCCCAGGCATTTTTATCCCATATTTGTACTGGTGGCTATTCCTTCCATTAAGTTACTTTTAAAATCCTTTTTCCATATTAATTTTCTATTTTGTCAAGATCAGTTTGAATTCTCAGCATGTTTTTCAAAGCCCAAAGGCCCTCTCATTTACCATCTAAAAACTGATGAACATACTTTCAAGTCCCTCAAATCAATAAAAATATTGAATAGTAAAATGTTGAACACAGTCTTTATCTGAATATTGTTGCAAATTGGCTTTTTATTATGCCAAGGTAATCTCCGTTCCACTGAATAACTTGTCCCTAAAAGGAAGCACTCAAAGATAATCTCTGTTTTGCCTCATGCAGGAAGATGCCAATTTCAGACATGCATCATAGGAACAGAGATTTGTATAAGGAGTGGAGGCAGAGTTTAGATGCAGACCTCTTTTACAGCTGAGGTTTCACACTGGCCTTGGGTCTCACCAAACTCGCTAAAGACATTAGGAATCTCTTCCTCACCAAGCAATATAAGCAGGAATGTGACTTTCACAAACTGCCAGAGTACAGTGACTCACTCGGCATTGAAAAGGGACGAAACTTTAAAAATGTCATTCCCTCACTTTCTTTTACTACTTGACAGTGATCCAAAACTTCCTATAATATTCACCAATAATTAGACAGACTGCCCAAGACTACACATTACTACTAGTATTTCATATGCATAATACAGGGCTTTATGTTCCCCACTGCTCCTGTGAATTCCTTTGATTCTTGAATCCATTCTTATTGCAACAGCCAGAGGTGGAAGGGCTCATATAAAAAGAGAAAAGGTGATAATGGATGTGTCTGCATGTTCTACCAGCCAAAGATATGGCCTAAGACACCTATTTATTACTGATTCTTTTAGCTGATGCTTTGTTATATAAGACACCTCCAACTTTTTTGGGACTTGAACTAGTTTGCTCAACTTCTTTAAGCAGTGGCACATGTGGTTTAGATCACTTTTTTAACACAATGCACCAAGTTGTAGATGATCCAGTTTACCCTGTCCGTTTGAGACTGTGTTGTTGATTCAGCTCTGAAGTTTTCATTATAGAAAAAGGTGGGTTTTTTTTCTGATGCAATAGTAATTAAACTCTGATTTCCAATGGGATGCTGACTCAATTAAGTGTATCTTGCAGGCATCCAGATGTGTTTCAAGAGTTCCATTTTTGATGTACATTGGAATTCATCTCCTCTGGGCTTTTAAATTGCCACCCTTGGAAAGCATCTAGGCAAGATTTCTGTCCCTTAAAACAACACAGGCTGGAAAACTGCAATGAAGCTGTAACTGATGTTGCTTGGGAAAAGTGCTTGGTGCCAGCATAGCCAGCTTTTCATAACCTCCTTACACCACACCAACAGGTAGAAGTGGTTAAAAATATACGAAGGACAAATAGGATCTATCTAAGCTTTTGTTTGCAGTAATCTGAAGTTTTTTTAGGCTCTACTAAGGACTGAGCCAGTATGTGCTGCTTTCAATGGGAAAGCCTTAGATTCAGTAAGCAGTAGCAGAAGTGCTCAATGGCAAAATTGGGCACTGTTCACATGTCTGGTTACTCTCCTGATACAGAGTCAGGTATCAAGAGCTACAAGTCAGCAAAAAAAGGCACAGTGTGAATGTAGCTTGCCTCCTCCAGTAGTTTCCAGCCCTATGCACTGTTGATGCAAACCAGTCCATACTGACTGGGGTGGACACCAGCTCATCTGATCCACAGCAGTGGTGTGGACTTAAGTTCTCATGGTACCAGTTCATTTTCTTGCTGGGAAAGGACGTCAAAGAGGAGGGAATTTCTCTGAATCCAGATATTTTCTGTCCGTCATGGACATAATGATTCTTCCATGTATTGTGAGCTCATCTCGTTCTTCTCAGTGAATGCTACCTTTACTTTTCAGACCATTATTTACTGTGGGATTTGGGGAGTTGTTTGATTGCTCATTCTCTTGCAAGAGTGCTCTTACAGTATTAATGGTCTCACAACCACCAAGCCCAAAAGAAAAGACTGTTCTTAAGTTCGAGAAGTCCAAGCACAGGTGGGAGGAAGTCTAGCAGGTCAATTAGACCAGCACTTTTAGTCCAGCCATGCTTTAGTACTGTCTCTGCACAATGTCAGTCACACCCCAGCACTAGAACTTCAGGTGTTTTCATTGGTTCTCATCATCCTTTCAGGATATATGCAATCTTAAAGAAAATTGTCTAAGGCATTTTGGAGACCTTACCTACCTTCTTCTTGCTTGTGTCTTTACAGCCACTATTAGAGCAGAATTTGTGCACATTACCAGCTTTCTTTCAAATTTTTAATCTCAGAAACTGCTGGGAAGAAGGAAATGCTTTGCCTTCTATTTTGTAAATAAGAAAAACACTAACAGACCCAGATGAAACAGATCTTAGCCTAACTTTGGATTTCTAATAGTCTAACATGGTCATCTGACTTTACAGTCAACAGACAGTGCAGGAGATAGTCAGTGAATCCAGCCTTCAGTCAGGAGGGATGCTTTGTGTCATAGCAAAGGAGATGAACTGAGGTCTCTCCCAGAAGAGCAGGTTAAGCCCCAGGCTATTCTTCCTGTCAGCTTTTTGGAGACAACTTTTGGCTGGTCAGAGAGAAGGAAGGCTTTGTGGGTAATCCAGTAGCTGGCAGTCCCCAGGGCATCTTTTAAGTTATCTCCAACTGTTCTAGCTCTCTTGTGTACTGCCAAACCGTATTCCTGTCACCATGTGATGTGCTCTACCTTGCATTAACTTGTTTCAGTGGTAGGTGAAGCCGACCCCATACAAATGAAGACATAAGGAGAAGGCAGGTAGTGGTGGCAGTATTGCATGCAACAAACGAAGGGTTGCTTTGCTGTCTACTTGAAGGTGGCATCATCTGGCCACACAAGGAGTTGTGGAGGTGAAATTGAGGCTGTGAAATCATATGATTAGGCAATTTTCTCCCTGTGATAAAAACTAAATTAAAAATAGACGTTAAACTGTTCAATTAATTAGAGTGCAATAATGTAGTCTATTCTCGTGCTCTAATTTGTGCCGTGTTGAAAGTAGCTGCTAATTCCCCTCCCCCTTCCCCCACCTCCTTATAAATAAATCATATGCTTTCTGGACCAACTCATCCAATTATATCTTAATTGTTTCTAGCAGCAAACCTCACTACTACATTAATTGTCATACAAGGATTTATTCACACAGGGCCATACTCCCATTGGTGATATTTTAATTATTATTACAGTACAAACATGGACTTCAATAGCTTATTAACACTAAAGGGTTTAGTAAACTTTTATCAGCAAACAAATACCAAAAAGGGTGTTACCCATGAGGAGGTTGGTAACCTCTTTGCTTATTTCTTTATAACATTTCTGAAGAAGCTGGAAACCTGAATAGGTCTCAGAAGCCTGATTCGGGTATTGGAGATACATATGGTGATGCATCTGACAACACCAACCCCACAATGATGCTTGACATGCACTATATACATACATAATAGATATATTGCAAGACAAACAGCATATAGTGAAAAGGAGGGGTTATTTTCTCATTTTGTTACAATTAAATTTCTGAAGTGCAGAGGGTCAGATAAGGTTTACAAATAACATTTAGTCAGGTAGGTGCAGATTTAAATCAAGGTTTAAAAACACTGAAGAAGGCTTTGATGTTCTGAGCTCCCACTGACATTCAATGGATCTTATTCTCCTACATCACTTTGGCCCTGTTGAATCTGCAGCTCTTCCATGTGTATTTTAGCATATGCCAATAAGCTATGTGGTTAAAGATAGGGAGATTACAAGAGATCTTGAAACCTGTAGTGACTTATCTATACTTAAATTTGGAAAGCCTGGAACTTTGTGAAAAACACGTCTTTACTCTTATTTTAGTTTTACTGGCCATATGACAATTTTTAAAACTCTACCTTTTGTTTGACTGTTCCCTTATAAAACAAAAGGTAGTGGGAAAAACCCATTTAGAGACAACCAAATCTTTAGGCTTGAGCAAAGACATTTCTTTTCAGCTGAGATTTGAGTTTTGAAAGCAAATAAATAAGCAGAAAGAGTTTTGGTAGTAGATGGCATTTTGAAATGAGAAATCAAAATGTGATGTTTAGGCAGTAGTGGATCAAAAGCAGGTTTCATTTTGCTTGATCTCCCTTCCTCCTCCCAAAAATTTTCTTTCCTAGTGAGTTACATCTTAAGTTGCTCTGTGCTAAAGACTCAAAAGCTTTGCTTGACTAGATTTTGCATGTTCAGTGATGGGGTGGGAGAGATAAGCTCCACCCAGCTAGAGCACATAGGCTAATAATAACTGCAACAGCGAGAAAACAGCATTCAATCTGCACCACATCCTTCAAACTAGTCAAAACTGCAAAGCGAGAGCAGCAGCAGTGTGAGCTTCCTCAGACCTGCCCAGACGTGTTTCTCAACCCCTCTGAGAAAGAGCCTTCTCTGGGGCCGAGGGAGGCCGTCCACTCAGCCCCTCCTCTTCAATGTCTTTTCCAAGTTTGGTTGATGGAAATTATGACAGCAGGTTCACGTCATCTAATGCATGCCAGGAAGGTCTTGAATATATTCATGGGTGGGAAATGTTTAAGCACCACCTGGAGCTGGGCTCTCCCAGTGTGCCCTCACTATCTCCCACAGCATTGTAGCATCCCAGTTAGCATCAAGGTGAGAGAGGAGAGAAGTAGGTCTTTAAAGATTTATTCTGCTAGGGGTCTTATCCATGAAGAAACTTACTGAAAGATGTTGGAAAATGCTTGTTCTTGTCCTGCTTTTTCAACCAGGCTGGTCTGTTCTCTTAGTTTTGTAAAAGGAGAGGCTTGTGGCTGCCAGCTCTGTTCTAGGACACCTGCGTTAGGGCTCCAAACACGATTTTCTGTGTGTCTCTGAAGTGCTCTCAGCCTGAAATCCAGCTCTGTAAAGCACTCGTCCACACCTCTGCTTCAAGTTCCTTCAGGGAAGGAGGGCACTTTGTACATGGCCTAGTGCAATAAGGCCATGTTCTCGTTTTAAAGACTGTCTGGGCTACTTCACTCTATTGATTAATCAATAGTGATATGGTTGGAAACAAGATGAAGGAGAAAAGCAGCTTTCAGAGTGTGGCAGCTCTTGAGCTGGCATAGCTATGCACGTGATGCAGCTCCCTTGAGGTCTAAAAGTGAACTTTTATCTGAAGTTAAACCTGAATATACTATTATTTCCCTTTCAGTAATCCACTAGCAGATAATCAAATAAATGTGGCACAAGAGAGGAGGGAGACCTATCATTGCTGTGACAACTTGAGAGAAAAAGACAGACTGGAGACCAACAATACAGCACAAGTATCCAGACTGAAGAAGAACTGGACCAGCGTTAAGCTAAGTGCCAGTCCTTGCACGCGTGCTGCATGGCTGGATGGGTGCTGTGAGTCACCCTGGCTGGACAGAGGTGCAAATGTTGACGGAGATGCAAAGGGGTCACATGCCAGTAGAGCCTTGGCCAACTCCAGCTGCCCAATGAGTGCAGACCCCTCCTCCCCGGCTCGCCGCCCAGCAAGGAGCAGCTAGATGTGGGGCTTGGCACACAGGTGGTCCTGCATCTGCTGAGAGATCTCGCTGTCCCCCAGGAGTCACTAACGGCGCAGCCATGCTCCACTCCCACACGTTTGTGATGCAGGAATAGTGAAAAGGGGTCAGAAAAGAGAAATCCATGACAAAGAGAAGAGCAGCCTGTCATAGCACATATTGCTGCACTCGCTGGAGTTGAGCTGGGGTGTGTGCCATTCGGTACTGCTAGCTCTGCCACCAGAGTATCACCTGGGAGAAGACATCAGTGAGGATGACAAGTGCAATATTAACTTCCAACAGAAAAGATAAAAAAAAAAAAGGGATAAGGAGATTTTAAAGGGTAAGGTTACACTGTCTGGATTTATTCTCTTGTAAGGAAAAAAATAAGGAGAGACTTCTAGCTCTTTCTAGCTGCAAAGACAACCTGGCCTCTCTAAACTGAAAGTGTAGACTGACTCCTTGTGTCTACAGCCAGATGGACTGAACTAATAGCACTCAGAGAGCCAGATACTTGCCCCATTTCAGTGCTGGCTCCCATGCCAAGAGTGCCTGCTCATGCACTTTATCAGGCATGGACAGAGGCCCCACCACCAAAGCTCCAGCCCTGTGAAAGGATATTGTGCAGGACTGTGTCTGCAATTCAAGCATGCAAATATTTTACTAAGTAGCCACTCACTGTCTTAAGGAACTGTGGGTGCTTGCATAATCCCTTTGCAAGCGGAGGGGCTTACATCGCATGTGGCTGATGCCTCTCTGGCTCGAGCTGGGATGCCTGTTGAGGAGGACAGTGACACTGGTGAATGGGGGCAAACCCAACACCTCAACTCAGCTCTCTGCTCCACATGTGGGTGCTTCATATGAGCCTGTTTGGTCCTTTGGGACAGCAGTTCCCCACCTGAAAAAAGTAATATTGCCACTACTCCATCCCACTGAAAATGAAAGGAGAATGAAAATCATGAGGAACTCAGATCCTGCCGTGCAGGCACAGCAGAATTATGCAGAGCTTGGCTCATTACAGTTTCTTCAAGACTTCTTCATGTTGCAGTAGGACCCCTCACAGCATCTCAATTAGTAATCTGATGGAGACAATCTGGGCCTATTCTTCTGTTAGTTATTGGCTGGTTTTCGCTACTTTGGTAGCACAAAGGAGCCTTATTTCAGGCAGGGATCCATTTTCGAGGTCAGTACCAGAGATAAAACTTCTGACATTTGAAGATTTTGTAGCCAAACAGCAGAAGATGGCAGAAAACCAGCCAGGGACCTTCAGGAGGAGAAACTAGAGGAACAGTGATGAGCGCTGTCCCATGGTACAAAACCCTCTGCACTGTCATCCACAAAGTTCTGAGGGTGTCCTCTACTCCATCCTGCTCCCATACCATTAATAAGCGGAGTGGGGAGACCAGTTAAAGTCACTTCTGAAGACACCAGCCTACTATGGGTCAGAGAGCACTGTATACAAGGTTTTCTTTGAGACTATGTGTGAGGCAGTTTGTAATCTGACCCTAAAATGCTGTTCTTAAGCAAAACAGAATTCTGTGATTCATATTAGTGATAGACAGTATCCCTTGGCATATAGCCAAATTGGCACAAACGGATACTTTATTTATAGTATGTGTATACATGTATATCCATATTTATAGTTGTATTTACACTTCTGCTAGGTAATCCTTGTCCATGTTCCCTTTGTATTTTCTTTTCATTCTGCCTCCCCCTCCTAGTGCACACATGCCCTCACTGTAACAGTGCTCTTCTAATACTTGTGTCTTTAATTGCAAAACAGGGACTTTTGACAGTTGGAGGTTTAAACAGAAAATCTCAGGTGCTTCACTGTCATTTTCAAAGCTAACTTAACCTCTTGGGTGCCTAACGCCTTTTTGAAAATTAATAGGACTTAGGATTTTAAATTTCTGATTCTCTTTTGGAAATGACATATAAACTTCCTCTCTTCAAAGTGCCATAAATCAGATTAATTCATGGGCCAATCCTGTTTCTAATGAGAAACTCATGTGTTACTGCAATGGTAGGCAAGAAGAAGTAGCTGGAGGTAAAAGTCTTTTTTACCTAGATCTTAGCCTTTCCCCACTTCATTCATCTGCATTTGTAAAGTACACAAAGTCTTTCAGTGGTGCAACTCTGCAATGCTATCTCCTTGCCATGAATATGGGTTGAATCTTTACTGATCTTCTGCACTGCTTCAGACTCGTTCATATTTAAAAAGTATAAATTTCACCTTCAAGGAAAAAAAGCTAATCTTGATGTAATTGTACAAAAAAGTTTATTATAAGAGGCACAAAATTAATTACAGCTATTAGGAGGAAACTTTCCACTGTTTTTCACAACTAACTCCATTATTTGCCCTGGCAAAACCAGCAAAGACCACCGGACAATTAATAGCACACAGAGATAATCATGACATCGCTATTCACAAGCAAAAATCTTATGTTTGATTCCTCACTTTCGCTTTTGTTCAGATGTTTTTTATTTACAGCATATTTTCTTACCCAAGAACTTATTTATACTTGGTAGGATATTTTTACTGTTGCCACTAGAGGTCTATTCACCACTACAAATATAAAAGAAAGAGGCAAGCAATGCATTTTCTTCTCTTTATTTCTTTCAATTACATTTCAGTGTTAGTATTGGAGTAACATTCTAAAGTAATACAGCTATGGATGCCTTATAGTAACAGACGTTAAGTCAGAAAGTGTCACTATTTTTTCAGGGTGTATACAATTTGGTCTTACTAATGTCATCCTTTTGATTTAGTAGTGGGCACTTCTGGGTTTTGTATTTTTTTTTTCCTTTTGGGACAGAGCAGTTATTTGCTGCACCCAGATCCGTGCAGCCCAGCTACAACACCTGATAGGTGTATAAATACATTCCCCTGTGATAAACAAAAGGAAAGCCAAGTGTTCCCATCCTCATCAGATTTGCTTCTGGGGAGATACACTCGGTTATCAAGGACTTAAGCAGGATTTGTTTCAGATCGGGTAAGAGCAGAGTCCCTCCTTTTGCTCCCCAAGCTTTCCTGCTCCCTCTTTCCCTCCTTCCATTTTTCTTTGTCAGAGTCCATGTGAACGCTGCCTTCGCCTGGTTTATCTTTTCATCCCTCTCTCAGCACAGCCTTCTGTTTCAGTGTTACATCCCAGGGTTTCTGTGAGGTTTCTAACACTTTCCCTGCTTTGGCTGACATTAAATGCAGGCTTTCTTGCTGATTATCCGGAACACGCCTCTGCTTGGCTCTGGAGGGAAGGAACAATACTGCTCTGTAAAGGTGGGGTTTGCAGAAAGGCTGAGCCCCGACTTTATTCTGTTCCCATTGTTAATCAGGAGTAAAATTCCTGCTGACTTCAGTGAGATGAAATTTAGGCTGAAACTCATGGCATTTGAAAACCTCCTCTTTACATCTTTTGGATCCATTTTCTAAAGGACTGAAATTAGAAGGCACTTACTGAACTCCACCAGTTTTTTCTCTGGTTGGTTTAAAAGCTATCCTGCCTGGTCCTTTCCTCTTCAATCTGTGTAGCTTAGCACAGGACAAGATCAGCTTAGTGCAGGACAGGATCATGTCTTACTCCAGGAGGAGAAGTGGTAGGAGGAAATCTTGTATGGGAGAGAGACTTTCCTGAAGCACTTTCCCCTGCTTCTATCTGGAATTAAGAAGTGTCAAATATACAGGGCTGGCTCTTGTATTTGTCTCCAGAGCCATCATCCAGCATGCCTTCTCATGCCGTGCTGGGCCCACACCTGTGCCTTTACCTTCCCTGGACTCACCCTGGTTTGGCTATACCCACCACCCCACCACAACCTTGGGTCCACCACCAGGCCTCCTCATGCAATCCAGAGGCTGTAGGAATAGTGTCCTGGGGATTAGAGAAGGAAACAGGACAGCCTTGCTCTGTGAGCCTCTCACTCCCAGTGTAAAAATGGGACTGGGAGGTGGAACACCACCTGGGCCAAGGCTTGCTTGCTTGCAATTTACAAAATAATAATGCAGACCTGGACGTTCAACTTGTGGTTCACACATTGGGAATCTCTGGCTTGCTCAGTTTTAATCCATGTCCCCTTTGCTTCATTGCTGTTTCCATGCAATGTGCCACCAGAGTCCTCAGGGCTCTTGGCAGCTGTGTGGCAGCTTCCTTTTCAGGAATTGAGCAATCGCTTGGCTCCAGGCTCAAAACCCTCAGGTCAGCCTGTGCTGCCTGGGTGGTACCTCCCGGCTTTCCAACACCAGGGGTTAGTCATGCCACATTTCCCAGTCCTCACCCCTGAAGTCTCTTGACTTCTGGAAGAAGGTGCTGGTGGTGGTTCAGCAGAGGTCTCCCAGCCTCCACCTCTTCTGCAACATTGGACACTTTTAAGATTCAGCTGGGCAGGGTGCTGGGCTATCTTGTCCAGACTGTGCTTTTGCCAGGAAAGGTAGGACCAGATGATCCTTGAGGTCCCTTCCAACCTGGTGTTCTATGATTCTATTATTCTTTACTCCACCCCGCTAAGCCTGCACCACTTCCCCCACCATGCTCTCTCCTTTTTTGCCCTGTGGACCCTAAAAGCTTGGGAAAACTCTGTTTGGAGAGGGAACTCACAACTATCCAAGCTGCCTGCCAAGCACATCAATGTCAGGAAGTTTAACCCCCTGAGTACCCACTCACATATTCCTGTCCTAATCATTGGACTGATTGATCAAACCATCACTTTGAACAGATCAGTCAAACGGATCAGTCAACAACTTGTGGGCATTTTACAGATGAATTTCCAAGTTTCCTCTTCCCCTACCAATAATGATTGGTAATGAAGCTGAGCACAGGTAGGGAGGTCACCTCAGGATGAGTGTTTTCATAATTCATCTTGGTGTTGAAACTGCAGAGTTTGCAGCAGGAGAGGCTCAGCGCTCTGGACAGACCTGTTGTTTGTCAGGCACTTACACCGTGGAGAGACCATCCTGACACACAAGATGGTGCAGATGAACCATCCCTGGCAATTGGTGATCCTCAAGATACAGCTCAAGGTTCCTGGGCAAATGCTGGTGAGCACTGGCGCTGTCTTCCATACCCCTCTCAGTGACAGTACACAGTCCTCTCCTTTCCTCCCATATTCTGCCTTGCCTTGCCTTGCCTTGCCTTCGCTTCGCTTCGCTTATGTCATTTGAGGGTATAATTCTTCGTCTCACAGCAAGTTGTGGTGAGGAGGGTGCTGAGAAATGTGTTTGGACAACATGAGAAACTTCTACCCTCTTACTTCTTTTAAAAGCTGGCTTGGAGCAGACTTGTGGTGGAGCTCCAGATGCTGCTGGCAGATGGCTGTTGTGCATCTCTTGCTTTGCTTGATGCAAAGAAATGGTGTTTCTCCACTGTCCCACCATGTTAGAGCATCCCAGAGACAGATCCACAGTAGGAAGCTGTTACTGCCTGCTAAGTCCAGCCCACCTGGCTCAGGCAAGGTGTATGCCTCCTTGAACAAAAAGTTTACATGATGCTTTTGGAGCGTTTGTATGACAACAGCCATTTTCCCTTCCTGGCCACAAAGCTCCTCTGTTGAAGCTTTGGAGTGATGACTGGTGTGGGGTCCTCACTCCACGTGCCTGCAAGAGCTGAGGTCATGACTGAGACTGGTGCCTGGCTGTGCCTTCACTGTTTTCTCATGCCATTTGGTCATGGGACAAATGACTCGTTATAGCTCTGTGGTGTACAGCCATTTATATTATTTAGTCTGCTTGCTTCCCTTCTGCAGTGCTCAAAAATTGTTCCTCTCTATGGTTTTTACGGGCATCCTTCAGACAGTGTGTGCACAGAAGGGATAATCCTGCCCTAAAATGCTGATACACAATCATTCCTTTGGGACCTAAAGGTTGGCTCCCTTTTCCTTTGCATTCAAAGCAGTCCACTGAAACTCAAACTGGCTTCAGTGGGAGGTGAAGTGCTCCTGCTTTGACAGAAATTTTGAGGTACTTGTTTAGGGCAGAAGAAATTTTTTACAATGAGGGTGGTGAAACACTGGAACAGGTTGCCCAGAGAGGTGGTAAATATGTCATCTGGAAACATTCAAGGTCAGGTTGGATGGGGTTCTGAGCAACCTGATCTAGTTGAAGATGTCCCTGCTCATTGCAGGGGGGTTGGACTAGATGACCTTTAAATGTCCCTTCCAACCCAAACTATTCTATGATTCTATGAAAAAAGTAGGAACCTCCATCCACAGAGGTTTTGTCCATTTTACAGATCTTGTTTGGGTTTTTTCATTGTGCATTCCAAGTGCCACTTTTTATTCTATTACTGCATGATTAGAAATTAGCAACAAAATATTGAAATACAAGTGTAGCAGAAAGAAAGTACATTTAAGGACAATAAAGACACAGGGAGCATTACATTCCATTGGATCTTAATGGACTGCCCTGTGCTGAAGGTCATGGAAATTATCCATGCAAACCCATGGAGTTTTAGGGAAAGCAATCCTCAAGAAAGACACTGAGGCTGGAGCCTGGCTATGCACATTTGCACTAAGAGATTCCTTCTGATGATAAACTTAGGTACCTTTGTGGCCAGACCTACCAAACCTTATCCGCCACTCTGCTCTGCAGGAAAGCTGCTCGGTGTGCAGGCTCTTCTTGTCCAGCTAAGGTGGTGCAGATTGTCTCATCCTTTCTCCGAACTGTGTGGTTGGGGATAGGTGGAAAGGGAGATGTGGTTGGGTCTGGGGGAGCCTCAAAAGGAGCATGTCAGTTGAACTTTCTTCTGCTCTGACAAAGCTGTTTCATCCTTGCCTTAATTCACCACAGCTTCCCAGATTTATAGTGCGTGGTGTATTTTTTTTATTATTATTATTTTTATTTCCTAGGTTTTTGTTTGAACAGGACAGAGCTAGAATGAAAACGACCCATTATCTTTACAGCAACATTATCTGAAGGTTTCAAACAGTACCTTGGGATCACCAGGATGAGCCCTTTACATCTCTGAGCAAAGAGAAACAGGCTGCCCTGAAGAGCTTTTAATCTAAAGCAGGATTTCTCAGTCCTGTTAACCTAGCGTGTGTTACGTTACAGTCACTTACTGTTTTTACAGGCTTCATCATAGCAGAGATCTCCATGGGTGGAAAGGTGCTTTCCACTGGACTCTCTGTTCCCAGTGTGATACAGCACACAGCTGGAGAAGTGTAAACCTGCACAGGTAGTACAGGTAAAGGTTAGGGGATACAGCTGTAATTTCCAGAAGACAAATAAAATAAAAAGAATATAAAATTTATTCTCCTCCCCTTAAATCTTTGCTCCATTCAAACACACCTCTGGATTTTGCACAGTCTATGAAGAGTCAAGTGTGGCAAAGAACCTGTCTCCATGGAGGCTTAAGACTGTGAGTACTGGTTGTGCCCCTCAGTGGAAAGAAGCCCCATGTCAGCTTTTTTTTCCTGCTTGACATTACTTTGAAGCTTGTTGGCTTTGCTCTCTACCTAACCAAAGAGTCATATATGCGTATTAGGGTACGCCTTGTGCTGTTGACCATGACCAATGTGAAAGAAGAGGTCTGCACACCCACATGGGCCATGAACACCAAAAACATGGCCTTGAGCCATGCCATCAATCAGTAACTTAAAGGCTTGCTGCGTCGTGGAGGGAGAAACAGGCAATTTTCCTGATCTAGAATGATAAGCTT
This sequence comes from Ibidorhyncha struthersii, assembly GCA_013398815.1. NCBI lineage: Eukaryota > Metazoa > Chordata > Aves > Charadriiformes > Charadriidae > Ibidorhyncha > Ibidorhyncha struthersii. Next base: position 134,275 of record VZSZ01000468.1, on the reverse strand, counting down.
CTTTGCATTCATGTTCCGAAAAAGCTCAATAGGAATAAAATGGTGAAAGGGTCACATCTTTACTACACGTGAATCATAGGAGAGGGAGGACCCACCCCAACAGGGAGCAGCTGGGAAGCAGCGCAGTGAAAGAAAGCAGGGCACTTGTCTTTACATACTTTGTTTTGCATCCAGAGGTTTAGAAGAAATCCTGCTGGCCTTGATGGCTGGAGCTTTTTACTGTTTTTAGGCTTGACAGCATATTATTAACTGCAACGGCAGAGAACACCATCTGTCTTTTCCTGAGCTATTTGATCAGTCTGTGAGTTGAAGGTTTTGTTGTTTTTTTAGAGGAAAAGGTTGTAATTGTCCTGATTTGGTGAAAGATCTTGAATTATAATATCTAAAGCAGAAATATAAACTCTCCAACTTTTTTTCTTTTCTTTATGGCCTCTCAGTATCTTGAGCCCATTCTCTCTTGACAGTTTACTACTTTTAGTAATCATTTGTATGAAATGCATAAAATGCATTTTTTGAAATGCAGAAAATACAAGAAGATGACAAGTAGGATGACAGAGTGGGACTTGGAAGGTTTTGGGACAGGTGATCAGTTAACATGTCTAGCTTAATAAGTAGCACTGGCTGTTTCTTTTCATTATTATCTGAATTTTGTTTTTTTAATCTTATTCTTTCTGCAATTAAGAAGACTAGAATTTTGCTTTTCTTATCTTTTTTTTTTTTTTTCCAAATGGACTGTTGTCTATGGGTGGTTAAATTTGGAGGCCCTAGCACCTACCAAGAGATGTCTGACAAATGGTGTTAGTAGGAATATAGACTTGCTATACTTGGGAAGAGCTTAGGATAAGTATCAGAAACTGGAAGCACTACAAGTAGGTGTATTTGGTTTATGTGCCGAGGTTTTGGTAGCAGCGGGGCTGCAGCAATGTCTTTTGTGAGAAGACATGAGAAGCTGCCCCCATGTTGGAGGGAGCCAGTGCCAGCCAGCTCCAAGACAGACCCACTGCTGGCCATAGCTGAGCCAGTCAGTGATGGTGGTAGCACCTCTGCAATAACATATTTAAGAAAGGGTAAAACCTGCTGCCTAAGAGCCATGATGAGAAAAAGGAGTGAGACTATGTGAGAGAAAGAACCCTGCAGACACCAAGGTCGGGAAGAAGGTGCTCCAGACACCAGAGCAGAGATTCTCCTGCAGCCAATGGAGAAGATTATGGTGACTAGGGTTGTCCTCCTGCATGGAGGTCTATGGTGGAGCAGATAGTCACCCTGCAGCCTATGGAGGACCCTATGCTGGAGCAGGTGGATATGCCCTGAAGACAGCTGCAGCCCATGGAGAGCCTGTGCTGGAGAAGGGTCCTGGCAGGACCAGCAGCCCATGGAGAGAAGCCCACACAGGAGCAGGTCTTCTGGCAGGACTTGTGATCCCATGAGTGACCCATGCTGGAGCAGTCCATTCCTGAAGGACTGCATGCCATGAACAGGACCTGCACTGGAGCAGTTTGTGAAGGACTGCAGCCCATGGGAAGGACTCAGTGCTAGAAAAGTTCATGAAGGACTGTCTCCCTGCTCCATGCTGGAGCAGGGGAAGAGTGTAAGGAGGACGGAGCGTCAGAGACAAAGTGTTACGGACTGACTGCCACCCCCATTCCCCATCCCCCTGAGCTGCTCGCAGGGAGGAGGTAGAGAAGTCAGGAATGAATCTGAGCCTGGGAAGAAGGAAGCATTCAGGGAAGGTGGTTTTAGGTTTGTTCTTATTTCTCATTATCCTACTCTGTTTAATTGGCAATAAATTAAATTTATTTCTCCAAGCTGAGCCTGTTTTGCCCATCATGGTAATTGGTAAATGATCTCCCTGTCCTTACGTCGATCCACAAGCCTTTCTCCCCCTGTCAGCTTGAGGAGGTGGAGTGACAGAGCATCTTGGTGGGCATCTGGTGGCCAGCCAAGGTCGGCCCACCACAGTAGGCTCGAATCTTTTGGCAGGTTCTTCATTCAAGGTCCATGCAATTCTCACTAGCACTGAAGGTCTCTTTAGCCTCACACCAAGATGAGATGAGGAGAGGGGACTGGTTTACAAGTGAGAATCAGGCTCACTCTGAAACTGACTTGCTGACTTCCTGAACAAAACTCCCTGCAACTTAACCTCAGGGAAGATGCACCCCTTGTGCCTGTCTGCTCCCTACTGTCTTGGTCGACCCAGGGAAACATTGTGGGCAGTTGTGCATGTGTCATGCTGTCTCCATACTATCTCAGTCACCAGTGAGTGATGGTGTTGCTTTTGCAAAAGCAAGGAGAATTCTCCATGAGTAAAAAGGTGTGGCTTTTTTTTTTCTTATAAAATGCAGACCAAAGTAGCGTAACATTGATTTTTACGTTCCCTCCCTGCCTTCTTTTTGGTACTGCTCTTGTGAAGGATTACTCCCCCAGCCCGTGTGTCAGGGTTTTTTTCAGCCTTTGCTCAGGCAGCAAGGATGGACAGTGTCCACTCCCAACCTCAAAATAGGAGCAGGGCTTCCCTGGGGGGATGGCGGGGGGGCTGGGGACAGTTCCTCTCCCCTATGGGCTGCAGGGGGACCCTGCTGCTGGCACCCCAAC
>VZSZ01000468.1:94893-131673 GCA_013398815.1 Ibidorhyncha struthersii | reverse complement strand
CCAGCTTATTATTAATTAATAAGAAATTAATTATTTTATACTGGAATAATACCTCACAGTTTCCATAGGGAACTAGGACTGCTGTTCATTATATTCTTAATGCAGTAAACATGCAGATGCAAAAAGCCAGCTGATATTGTAATTATAGCAGTCCTGGACAGATGTGGTGGAGATAGGTGATTTTTTCCTTGCAAAGTTTTGAAGAAAAGTTAAACATTGTTTTTCAGTAGTTGGAGAAAACAAAAGTAAGCCCTTCACACTTTGCATTGGTATGAATGAGAATTAAATATTGTCTGACTTTACAGAGAAAATGAGATGGTTTACTTTAAAATTGACATTTTGATAATCAAAACCACATTTGTGCCAGCAAGATTGACTACTTTTTAAAATGGTGTTCTTTTGCTTAAATTGCTTTCAAGAAAACAACCCCCCTAACTTTTTATCTGTATTTTTTCTCTTGCTGTAAACACTGTTCACCAGAAAAGGTAATGAATATATCAGTGCTACTTCTGGGTGGGATTGTGATCCATAATGAATCAGTAGTGGCAAAGTAAAGTACCTGTGTCGTCTGGCGCAAAAAGAGGGGAAGCTGGTCTGATGGTTTAGGGAACTCAAGTCCTGATTTGTAAAAGGACAGTGAAGCAGATACAACCCATACCACTATCACATCCTCTAAGGAAACATGCCCATGAGGTGTTCAGACACCACTGCACAGCTAGCTGCAAGACCTGAGTGTGAGCTCTCAACCCAGCTGGAGCTGTGGAGGAAGGGGGGCTGTGGCTGCAGACTTCCTTGGGAGGTACCACAAAGCTTCACCCTAGGGCCTCAAAGATTTGACAAGTGGACCTGCACCAGCTCATAACCTCCTGGGATTTATCAGAGAGGTGATGCTACGAGGGTGTCACACACTTGGCTGCTCCATGTGATTCCTTTCACTGAGGAGGGAAAGACACTCAGACATTCCTTGTTATTTTTGGCCTGAGCAAGCAGTTCCTGAAAAGAGTTTTTCAGAGCAAAAAAGAGAGACATGGTCTCCATGGTCCGGAATTGACTAGATAAAGTGTGATATGCTGGAATGAGTGAGGAATGTGAGAGGGAAAGCAGAACAACAACGTCAAGGACTTTCTGCACTTAGGAACTGAAGTGCTACCACTGCTTTTCAGTAAGGTCTGCCTTTTCGTAAGGTATCAGCAGCATTGGTATAAGCACCACTGCCGTTGCCTGGCTGCCTCCTTGCAGAGCTTGTGGAAACAAATCTTGCAAGAGCCTTCCAAGTTAAGGAGTTACTGAGGAAGTCAGAGATACTATCTCCATCTAATAGGCACTGTGTATCAAACTGGGGAAACAGTGTGGTTTTTTTTGCAGTAGAGACCTGCAATGAGACAACACCTTTTCTAGACAGAGCTCACACATTTCAAACATTATTTTCAAGACAACAGTGGTAAAAATATTTGTGCTGATGGGTGATAGAAGCCACAGGCATTAATGCAGCTGCCGTGACTGCCATGCTGCTAGTGAGTCACCATTAAATACCAGCATAATGACGTGGTGAGAAGCTTGAACATGTTCAGCTTGGTGAGTCCTTTCAGTGCTTTGGAGACTGATCCATTTTATGACACACGCTCCTAACCCAAGGGAATGAGTGCCACTGCATCTTTGTTTATGTGAGTGCAAAATAGCTCCCCAGCACTTTATGCCCACGACACACCCTTGGATGGAAGGACAAATTGCCCACAACACCACTCCTAAGCATTGGGTTTGCAGAAAAAGTATATTTATTTGGAATGAGGAGACCAATGCACATTTAAGTCCTCTTCTTATTTTGTCATCAGCCCAGAGCAGGATGATGGCCACATCCTTGGCCCTGCTGGCACAGCACAAAGCTAGGTCTTGCTGTGGCAGTGGCGAACCAAGAATTCAAGGATGAATTCAGGGATGATGATCCATCTCTAGAAAACCAAAGAAAGCAGCTCAGTGAGTGCAAAAACAGTAGCATGCTCTACAGTGTGCAGTATATCCAGCACTATCCAACAGAAGTGGTTGGAAGTAGAGGGAAGGTGACATTTGACACTGACCTCCAAACTGAGAGTAGTGACTAGTCCTATCTAGAATGGCCCAGATGTTGCGCTTGTCATCACCTTTACTAAAAGGCTAGCAAGTCTTTCAGCACAGACAGCAGGAGATCATCAAGTCTGCCTTCTGGGCCCAAGATGGACTCATCTGTATCTAGATTATTCCCAGTGGAGGTTTGCTTGACCTACTCTTAAAGATGTCCCCTGATAGAGGCCCCACCACCTCTCCTGCAGCCTCACTGCTGCAGGAATGTTTTCCTGCAGGTCTAGTCCAAGCTTCATTGCCACAGCTTGAGCCCATCACCCCTCCAGTTGTGGAGATTTATTCTTTCTCTCCTTCTCCTTCCTAAGTATTTGAAACTTTCTGTCATGTTCATCTTGAATCTCTTCTAGTCCCAACAGAGACAATCTTTCTCCCAGTCTTCCACTTTCTGGACTTCTCATTATTTCCACTGTTGTGCTGTGGGACTAGGAACGGTTTCCAAAACAGTATACAGTACTGCTGCCATCCAGTGGAGAAGGCAATTGCTTTGGGTGTATTGCATATGGTATGCACATTACAAACTTGCTTTCTTTTCCTTGTTTTTCCCACAGCAGCACACTGCTGTTGTCTCCTGTCAGCTTCTGTGTCATAAGGACCCTGATCAGCTGTGGCTTCAAGGTTCCTGGACCACTCAGTTGGAGGAAAGCCATCTCCACAGTTTGCATGTAAGTCTGAACTTCAGTGCTCTTCAAAGGGCCGGTTTTGAAGAGCAGCAAGGGTGAGTTCAAGCAGGTTGCTGAGCTGCCTTTGCAGCTGCCTACCTAGTTTGGGGCTGAACAGAGCTCCACGGGATAAGCAATTGCATCCCTGTTTCAGTATGTCATGCAAAGCAGGCAAAAGATTGAAACTTTGACTTTTTTTTTTTAAAAAACAGGTTAAAAATTACATACATCCTGCTCAGCCTAGCCAGCGAGGAAGCTGGTGTGTGTGCTGGCCTGCCATTAACAGCAAACATTGCTGGCATAGGGTGAATCCCTTGATCTCTAGTATTACTTCCACCCAGTGCATAAACCACACTGATTTACCTAGCAGCTGTGACCTGACGCCAGCTCGCAGTCTCCAAGGAGCACACAGGTGGCTTGGGAAATACAATGACCCCAGCATACTTGATATATTTGCCCTCTGTGTTTAAGGGTTTTTATGGTGCTTGCTGAAATTTCTCATGAATTCGCATAACTCCTGGACCTCGTGACTTTCAAGTGAGTCCCAGATACTTCGGAAACTGCAATTAAATATAAAGAAATAAGCAAAAATTGACCTCCTCCTAGCTGTTATGTGTATTGAGAGATCTTTTAAACACGTTGGAACACATATGTTTCAGTACACTAACACTGTGCACCTTTTGTCTCAGTCTAGACAAGCCTTTAGCTTTCCCACCACCTCACCAGAAATTCTACATCCTGAGCAGAAAAAAGCCCCATAAAGCTCCTCACCAACTCGCAAAACCCACTGCCAATATCCCTCATGGAAGAGAGTCCTTCCCCTTCATGGGTCTCTCAACAAAACTTGAGTATCTACAGCAGAAATAGATGCTAAAGAGAGAATGTGAGATTTAGAAATGAGGGTTGCTGGTGCATGCCTGCTCAGTGACTTGATTTTGTTGTGTTTTTCTTAACCACAGACATAAAAATATGCATCACAAAGACAACAGGACAGAAGGGAGAGAAAGGAGAAGAAAGCTGGTTCTTTACTCCTCCTGGGGTACAAAAGGGTGTGTTCTGCATCAGCACAGTGCTGATGTCATCTACATGCTGCTCCTCCTGTGTTTTTGTTGCACTTACAGTTTGCCAACCTTTTTTGGTTTAAGTGGCAGGAAAGGTATGTTCCTATTACATACAGTCAGATGCTGTGGAAAATGTGATAGCTCACAGAACAGATCTCTGCCCATTGAAAAAAATGACAGCATAAACCCCATCTTTTATTCTTTCTTTGACAAACTTGCCCTTTAAGCTCTTGCTGCCCACTTTGATGCTGGTCTGAGGCTCCTTTCTCAAACACACTTCAAAGCTCCCACTTTGACAGCTTGTGCTAATGTGACCCATCTTTCCCTAATACAGCTGAATTATCCTTAATGCAGCATACAAGCAGCAGACATGATGCAAGTATCCCCTGCTTGCATTTGGTCAGAAGATTTAGGCACAAAGATAAAAACAAACAAAATCCAATTACAGTACTTCTGTAACAGTAACATCTGAAACCACAAGTAAGCTCAGGGCTCCACAGCACTAGGACTTGTAAGGTACACAATAAAATAAAAGTCCCTGGTCTCTAGAGGCAAGAGAAAGGATGGCAGACAGTAGCACACTGATCCAGTCCGAGGGCTGGGTAATTAAGAGACCCTGTAGTTAAGTAACTTGTGTAGTTTTACACTGAAAATAAAAAAGAGGCAGAGGCAGGAGCTTATCTGGGGCAGTGCTTTAAGTGCAAGATAGCGTTTCAGCAGATTGTTATTAGACTGTTCCACCCACACAGCACTTAAATGGGACACGTCTTAACGATACTGTCCTTTTATCTGTGCTTTCATACAAGATTAGTTTGGGTTTTTTTTTCTCCAGAACAGAACAATATATCTCATAGCTTTTGTGTTATGAAAGTTTAACTGTTTTGTCAGTCGTACTGGTCACTGCCTATTTTGTGTCATGTAACTACCAGCTCACCCTGACATCAGAGCCATTTGCTGCCGGGTACTCATTCCAAAACTGCTACCACAGCTCAGCCCCTTTGGCAAATATCTAGGATGGGATCCCAGACCAAATTATTTTCTACTGCTCTTCTCACTAAGTCAAGAATATTAGACGCTTTATAATAAAGAAGTCAAATTGTTTCTTTGCAGTACTACACCTTTAATAATTTCCTTCTGAATGCTTTAGCAACTTCTCATCTGACAATCATTGGCCACAAGAGACTGCCCACTTTAATCATTGTTTAGGAAGAAAGTCACTGGCAGAACTGCTGGATGGAGCAGGATGGTGAAAATACAACCGACACAGGAAAAGTAGCAGATTTGTACTTTGTGGCCATGTCTAGGTCCTGTCTGAACATTTTCACCTCTAGATTATTCCTATTTAAATGCAAGCTGGAGACGAGGTTTGAGCAACCACAAACCAAACCACACCACCTGCTTTGCAGACCATAGAGTCTAAAAATAGACAGGATGGGTTAATACAGTTTAAGAGGGAACAAAGCAGGTAAAGCAAATTGCCAAATGTCATCCACCAGAGAAAAAGCCTCTTAAATACAAATAAAGAAGGTAATCCTGAACAGTAAATTAAATTTTACCAGACTTCTGTTCACTCAACCATGTAGCTTCTTCAAAGCCAGAGCCTCTGTTTTTCATCTTGGTTTGACCAGTGTCAACCAGCAAGACATGTATTCAAAGAAGACACACTTGGACATGCTTAAAAGTCAACAAAACATTCAACAGCTGTAAACAATAAACCAAAATCCTTGAGGAACTTTGCAAGGGCAAGTCTGATTTTGACCTTTGTTATAGAGATGGAAATCAGAGCTATTCTACTACAAACAGAAAGAAATCAATTTGATGCATTACAATAGGAAAACATTGATAAAGTTCAGATTATTTCTACGGCAAGGCACCAAAGATGGAGGACAAAAAGGTGTAACCTGTTGTAATTCTGTTCAGGATCCACTGGGGCACTCTCCTGCTACGGCCATCAGTTGGAGCTCATCATTTTGTTGCATGGGACACGTTGGCTTACACCCTCCTATCTGGAGACACTTGGCAGGCCACCTACGAACAGCTACCAGATCTGGTTATCCAGAGGACATGTGTTGGCTTGGACTGCCACAGCTGCTTCCAGCATGGAGCTGCCTGATGAAGGCCACTGTCCTGGTCATCCCACTTGCCAGGGCGAGGAGCCCTCTGCTTGCTAGGGGGGCTGGTAAGAGTCACCCAGGCTCCATAGGCATAGGCGTCGGGGGCCTGCAAGTGAGGTGGGGGGAGCGAGCTCTCCCAATACACTTCCCAATCAGCCTCATCTGGCACTGTGCAAGAATTTGACGCTCACCCCACCCTGACCTCTTCTCCCCGTGTGGCCTGCACAGCGTGGTGCCAGAGCTCAGATGCAGTACTGCTGTATTCCTTGGAGCACGCCAAGATTTTTATTTTATTTATTTTTTTAAAGGAAAAAGAAAAACCAGCTCTCTTTTCTGAGAATGGGATGGTGCCCAACAGATGCAATGAAAAGAAATTAAATGGTGCTAATTTGTTGATCGCTTACACTGCCATGAACATGTCTAATAGCAAATTTATAACCTGACTGCATCCCAGCTGAAAAGTCACTGTGCTTGGAAGGGGAAAACCCCATAAGAGTGCTGCTGTGTTGCTTAACTGATTTTTCAATGGTTACGACCCACATCCATGCCTATTTGTACAAGACACCTCTTTTCCTTTTCTACTCCAGTTTAACAGGTGCCTGATGCAGGAAAAGGAAAAGGAAATGAGGCAAACCTAGAGGAGGACAGAGGCATAAAGGTGGGTGGAAGTGGGGCAAAAGGAAATGGGGACATCGTTTGAAAAATGCTCATATTTGACAGTTGCAGACTTTAACGTGTGACAGAGGCTCATTCACAGGAGCAAGGGTGGACCTGGGGGCCTCAGAAGGAAGGCAATGTTGTTGCAGGAAGCAGAGAGGAAGAGGCCAGTGCTCTGACTCTTCTATTTGCTTGCCAGGCTGGAGGAAGTAAGATTTTGTTATGTTAAGGCCAGTAGCAATGAGTCCGCTTAGCAGCAGGGAAAAAGCAGCAGAGAGCACTTGTTCCTCTGGTGTACCTCTGGGTATCAGACTGGCTGCTCTGGAGGCCAGGATGACTCCCACATGGTTCCTCTTTGAGGGCTGCAAAATAAACAGGCAAAAAGAGAAAGGCCCATACCTGGCAATGTTGCATCAATGAGGGAACAGCATCACTTTAAAATCTCCCCTTTATTTTAAAAAGTTGAATATGAGCTCCTAATACCACAGTGAATAAAAACTAAATGAGGAAGTGCCTAAATAAAGCCAAGGGAATCAGTTACGGGAACTGCCTCAAAGATGGGGGGAAGCTTTTTACTGAACTTCCCATGGGAGAAGTGGTATGAGCATTACTCTTTCTTATCTGCATCAGCAATTCCAGCGATCAAGTGGGAGGATCAAGAGGAACTCACAATTTCTGCCAGTAAGGATTTGGCTTGCTTGTGAATGGGACAGGAGGACACCAAAATTAATGACCTTCAGAACCAATCAGTGTTAAATACATGCATATGTAGGAAGGTGTTGCTAATAGCCTGTAGTACAAAGTAACGCTGAATTACGCTGCCTGGGAGCAGACTGTTGCTCAGAGTCATGAGCTTACTTTATTTTTCCCTGCCTTCATCCCAGGGAAAGAAATGGTCAGCTCTTGCCCCTATTCTGGCTCTTGCCCATATGCTCCCTCTCTTCCAAGCTGGCTTTGCTGAGCTGCCTGCAGCACTGGCAATCACAAAAGCACATTTCTCTCCCCTCTTCATCCTATTGCCTACAAGGGTGCCAGGTTCTGGCTGACAAGCTGCTGTGCCTGGATGCTTGTGAAACAGAGAGGCTATGCCAAGGAATAGGCAGACTGTCTGAAAACTGAGCACATGGATCAGTGTTTGGCCCTAAATAAGGACATAAAATATATTATGATGTGTGAGTGTTAGAGCTGATCCAAGTTTTCACATTCTGAAACCCTGAAGGGAATTATGAATCTGATCTCAAGGAAAAAAAAGAAAAAGATTAGCCGTGATTAGCATTATGTACAGATGAGAAGACCAGGGTACTTTGCAAACCTCAGGCTGGATCTGGATTAGGTGTAGGTGAGGATTCTGGTGTTGGACTGCAACCAAAGCAAGACCAGGGGTCATGTTCACAGTCATCAGCAATGAGTTTTACAAGCTGCTCTCAAAAGCAGCTGCTGGCAGGAAGTTCTAAGGGCTGTTTGATCTCATAAGATTTTTCTCTACCTGGTATGCTGGCAATTCTGCAAGATAACACTTTGCTAACCTCTTGGAAGACTTTCAGGAATTTCCACAGGAAAAAAAGAAAAACAAACAGGAGGCCAGGCCCTGGAGCTGCACTGCAGGAAAAACGACAGAGGAGAGTTTAGAAGATTCACATCTGGAATTCAGAGACATGTCCTGAGAGCAGCAGCTGATGTGGCCTCATCTGCATGGCTTTGGGCAAGACACTTCCTCCTTGGGCAAGCCATGTTAGTGTGGCCTGCAGACACTGTCTCTTACCAGATGCTTGTGTGTCAACTGGCACTTGGTCTCAAGCAGTAGCTCTGTGTCCACTATAACACAAATAATAAGGCTCTGGTGCAGATTCCTGTCCTTCCCAGATAGAGTTTGCTACCTTGTGTTGAGCTGCAGGAAATAAGCCAAATCCTTGGGCTTTTAAGCACCCCAGCTGAACTGGAAGGAGAGCTATTGAGGAGTTCACTGATAGCTGCCAAGGTTGCAATCGCAACAAAAGGTGTATCTACAAGGGTACAAAACTGAAAAGATTATTAAGGCAGTGAAAATATCATTAACATAGCCTCACTTAAAAAAAGCTTCCTACAACTCCATGAAGGGTCCTTTGCCTGAAATTGCTATACTTGGCTGCTTCCTTTTTACAGCCACTGAAATGAAGAAATCCATTGCAAAAATAGCATGGCTAAACGTCATGAGGAGGTGCAGACTGAGGGGCTAGGATGAGTTCTCTTGGAGCACAGTACATCCTGTGAATGAGTCTCCTACCAAAAATAAGTACAGGACATCCAGTACATGAGAACATCACCATGTTGGGACCTAGGGGCATAAGTGTATCCCAGAACATTTGTTGCAGCTACTGGTGCCTATAAAGGTGGGAATAGCTTAGGGAAGGACTCTGCTATACCTTGCTGGTGGGACAGTCCAACCAATTGCTACAGAAAAGGCAAATCAAAGTATGATTTACATGGGAGGTGAGACAAAACAAATGCAGCGTTTCTTCTGACATTGCTTTCCATAGTACAGATTTCATCACAAGGTTTTGAGCCACCAAGCTGCAATGGCTGTAAGAACAGTCTGAAGTTATCGCTCCTGAGCTGGAAGCTGCCATCTCCCATCAAGCAGCAATCTCCGGTGCTATGAGAGCTCCTGCTCTGTGGCAGAATTAGCTAAGAGTAAAATTCCTGCAAAATCTATAGCAGTTGAGTAAGACACATCCAGGAATTTCCACACTGACTGTGGCTCTATCAGACACAGCAGGGAATCAATTCTTACTTTGACTTAAGAATTAAGTGGGCAGTATTTTGTGGAAAAAAGTAAACAAGTAGGAAAAGCAAGGAGGATAGACAACAAATGGCAACTTTTGACCATTTGGGAACTGGTAGCTTTGGGCTATTACACTACTGAGTAAATGGAAATTTATCTTAATTACCTGTTTTAGGACCTCTGGCAGGTGAAGGAGGCATTGTTGTGTTGATTAATGTCTCCTTCCTGTTTCAGAGGATTTCTCCATAACTGATAGGGTTAAGACTTGATTTCTCTACAGGAGGCTACTGCCCACATTGTGGGAGAAGGAGACCACAGCATATGTCTGCACCGCCGCAGTTCTGTACTTGGTCAGGGTTTTAGCTTTGCCTGCCAGTAAACACGCTGGGTTGTAAATGGTGGCAGCTGAGACAAAGACACGTCCCCTCCTGCTGCCCCTTCCATGGAAGCAGAAAACTTTTAGTAGCAGGAGATCGAAAGGAAGCAGCACCTCAACCCCTGCCCAGCACGGATGGAGAGGAGGCACCCGTCAGAGTCCCGACAAACAGTTTCTGAATAAAAGACCAGTGTCAGGCAAGAACAACACAGAGACTAGAGAAGAAATTGCAGGTCCTGGGTTTGATTGTCCATTTACTGCACATTAAGCGAAGTGTATTGATGCCCTGGAGAGCCTGCTGACTTCACTCACAGTAGTCTTGTACTTGTAAAAAGCAGCTGAATCTTCACTACTGGCTACTGTTCAAGAAGTGTTTTGCCCTAAATATACAGTCTCTGATGCCTATGAAAAGTTCTGCTGAACATGTCACTTCAACAAATACTGTGAAATATGATTCCATTACCACTGACATGTGGTTAGAAAGTAATACTACACAATCTATTCTGGGGTGCTTCAGCTTAATCTGCAGCCATATTTTGCTAGACAGACACAACTTCCAGATTTGCACCTGCAGAAGTGAAACCAGAGTTTGGTCCAAGTCAGTCACTGAAAAAGTTGTGCTGCTTAGTTAGACCTGCACTTTCTGTATGGTGAAACCAATAATTCAGTGCATTTCTGGATATTGAAGAATACGAAAGCCAATCCAAATGGAGAAGGACAGGTTCAGACCTCAGACCAATGCTGTTTTATTAAAAATATTTTTTTTTTATTATACAAAAGAATACATAGAGGACAGAGAAGTCAGCAGGTTTGGGATCAGAATAGTCACCAAAACAGCCTGCTCTTTGGAAAAACAGTACTACTGTGTAGAAGCCAATACTTTCTTCTTTCCAGGTTGGGAATTCTTCGTTCTCCAAACTGCACAGCATACTCAGAGATCCAGACGAAACTACATCTAAGATGTCATTAGTTTTTTCCTATCTGGTCACCTCAACATGTGCTGGAAGAGCACTTGCTGTCTCTTGCCGTGAACAACCTCACTGTTGATTTGTTTGCTTATTCCCAAGGGGAGAACAAAAGAACGACTGCTTGATTCAGTGCTACCCCATTAGAGGAGCTCCCTGTCCTACAGGACAAGACAGAAGCTGAGCTGTACCTAACCCTCATCAGCCTGGCAAGAGTCACTGGTCTTTCAGTAATGATCTATGGGCTTTCTAAGCTTTCGAGGCTTGCAACTCTGGGACACTGGAATCAGTATTCAGCAAGTTTTAATACAGTAGATCAGAAGAACAGAGGAACTCCAGATCAAACTCTTGCACCTTTGCTCTGAACTTCATTTCTTTGCTGCTTCATTTGGATTCAAACTACTTTCAACCAGTAAGCCTGGCAAGTGAACTAGCTGAAAAAAACATGCAGAGCTCAGTTAAACTTGGAGGAAGTAAAACGTTACTGAGGAAGAGGAAACCACAAAGGAAAACTGCACGTACAGTGCAAATGAAGGATGCTTCCAAGAATTACAGGTGGTAGGACCCCTTGTTTTCTGCTGGGACAGTTCTTCATTGGCTGTATTGAGAGCACAGTGCCCTCTGAAGGCACCACCCCAAACTATCCTTCAACAGCAGTGTCTCCCAACTTGCATACTGTACCAGCTCTGTCATCCAGGACAGAGGTTATCTGCAGGGATGTGCCGTGTCCCATCCTATTCCTGCCTGCAAGCTCATCTTTGTGCAGTCTGCAGGCTCTTCTTGTGCTTCTCTGATGATTAGCTCAAGCAGAGTGGGGGGTTGCTGAGGTTAGACTTAATATTGCACTGTACTTTGCAGTGCAAGTTCACCCCAGAACAGTGCCCACCTCTTGCAACTTTCAGCACACACATCTGCTTCTATGATCAGGCAAATGAAACAGCAAAATTATTGCATGGTGTCCTCAGGCCATGCTTGACTAGATCTCCACCAGATGTGTGAAACGCTGCTGTCAACCAAAGTATGTGGTGGCATGAACTGAGGCCTCTGCTGGAGGTTCATTTTCTTCTGTTGCCTTTATCTTTGTGCTGTAGTTTAAGTCAGGAGAGAAAAAACATACAGCTTAAAACCTACACAATAATAGGATGCAAGTGAAGGAGTTTGAGAGTTTATTGCCTGAGTGAAACAGTAGTCAAAGGTGCAGAGAACACTACAGAGTTACATGTAGAAAAGAAGTTACATCTATTTTCCCATTCCCTGTGGACAGGAGTAGGGCTCTCAGCGGCTGAGAGGAGCAGGGTGCTGAGCATGGTGGCTCTGGCCGTGTGAGCTTGGTCACAGGCATCCCCGGAGGTCCTCCACAGCCAGCTGTCCCCCAGGGCAGAGTTGTGCCCTCCCCCACTTTAGGCAGAGGTGGACTAGGTTGATAAGGAGGAGAGTATCTTCCAGGTCATTGGATCTTTACAAGCCCGTGGACTGCCCTGAGGTTTTGCTCATTGATCGTCATAGCACGATGCTGAGAAAATATCCTCATGTAAGTTTAGTTTTGTTACTTCTATCATTTGCACCATTTTTTCATCGTACCTGCCCAATTGTCCTTCATCTAACAAAAATTACATCCCTAACAACAACATAGCAACATACTGAAAGTCAAAATGTAGTCTTCCTCCATCAGCTGAACTACTTGACCAATACCAGCTCCATTGGTGAGAATGAACCAGCATAGAAAAGAATATAAAACCCAGTCAGAGATGCTGGCAGAAATGACCATGGTTTATCTACCCAGCTTAGCCTTTCCTGTTTGAGTATTAAAATCTGCTGGACAAAACCTCGGACCTCAAATGTTGCCCATTTCCATTTAAAAGGAGCACTGAATTTTGCTCTGCTGATTTTTGTCTAGTGTATCTGATAGGACACTCTTTTTCTTCAGTGTTTTCTAGTTCTAATTTGCTATATTCTAGAGTTTTCAAACTGCACACTCACTAGGCACTCTGTAGGCATAAATCAGATTTTTCACTGATTCTAGGTCATCACAACATCTGCAGATCTGACCTTTTAGGCTGACCATCTCAGTATTACCCTTCTGAGTCTATCTGTTGATTTCTGTTCTAAAAGCACTCCTGGGATAAACAAGATTATTTCATATTGGTAAGATGTGACTTTTCCCTAACAGCCAAATTAAGATGTGATATCTGATGAAATGCAAGGCCTGATACATGCTACACAAGAATGATACTTATTTTAAATGTCAGTTCATAACATCTTTACTATAAATCATTTGGACAACTGCAATCGCTTGTTTTTGTTCCCATATAAAGGTCAAAGTGTCCTAGTGAACATAAGTTATCTACAAATAGTAGGAGCTAATACTCTGCATGACTAAATGCCTGATAGAGACAACACATCACTTAGAGCAGATCTGGACATAGCAGCAGAGTTTATAAAAATCTTGGATCAGATTTTCTGATAGGCCTGTCTGCAGGCAGCATGCCTGAAGGGCAGCAGAAGTGGCATAAATGGCTTTTTGCCATCATCTCACACTACATCTTCCCCATAGCTTTGTCTCAGCCCTCGTCTTATCTGAAAAGCAATAGCACTTACGACATTAAAAGCATGTGTGTTTGTATTTCAGTTTAGTCTTGAACTCCTGAACAGTTGCTGCTTTTTTAAAACAATCATCTTAGAAAGCCTGCTGAATGGTCACACCTATGGCAAAACAAAAATAAAAGTCCACATTTATTTTAATCTTCAAAAAATTGAATCTTCAAAAAAATAGAAAAGGCCAGAATCAGGATTATTGAGGTGTTTGTTGTTTTAGAGCAGTTTTATCAGGAAAGCTGAACACCAAATTGTATTACAGAAAGCTTCCAAGAGCAACTTTTTGTTTTAAGAGCGTAAAAGGCAAAAGTAAACTGCTTTTTTTCCTGTGTGATCAAAGACCCAGTATAAAAAGTGTCAGGAGGATTTTAAATGCCAGTTCCTGTACTCCCAATGTGTGTATCTTGGACTCCTTCCAATATGGGAGCAAGACGGACTTTTATTTTTATTTTCTTTTTAAATGGAAGAAAGCTGCCAAAATACATAAGGAGAAGGAATAAAGCCAGTTGCTTTTTGTTGGTTCTTGGGTGGGAACACTGCCAGGCAAAGCTGTATGCTGAATTCCCAGGAAATTTCATTCTCAAAAGCCAGCTTCTGGATTTCCCTCATTTGGGAAGCTCTCCCTGAAAGGGATATTCATATCTAGGAATCAGCTCAATGCAGAATTGTTGTGCTGGCAAATTGGCTGTTGTCTATTCAAATGCTGCTTTGCATAGCAGCCTTTGCTGATTTCTTTTTTTTTCTCTAGGTTGTGATGACTGGTGAGCCGGGCATGTTTCAAAAACAAGATTGCAGAGCACCCTGGGTAATCCAAAGTGTACTCATACAAAAGCAGGAAGAGAGCGTTGCTCTTGGTATCAATAGCTGCTAACACTGAATCTCCAGGGTTGCTTGCCAAGACTGAACAATGACCACAGACACATTATTTCTGTCTTCTCGGAGCCTGTGACGGTGTTGCAGCTGTTATCCTATAAAGAGACAGAGAGCTGTCTCTTGCTACTCATCAACCCTGTGCCAATCATTCTCACTGTCCTGTATCTCTCCTTTGCTCTATTAGGCAGCCACATTAGTGGGGGAGAAAGGAATACCTTTAAAGGAAGCTGCACCTTCTCAAAATCTTCTTGCTATCTGCAGAAGCAGAAACAAAGGATGTTAAAAATCAGAAAAAAGATGCAATTCTGAGAACTGTTTTGAGATGGCAATGGTTTTGTCAACTCACAAAAATAATCTTGGCAGGAGTTATTACCTGCAAAAGAGGTCTAAGTCCCAATTCTCCTGAAACACAGAGAACAGAATCACACTTCATATTTTTCATGTCAAGGAGACATGAGGGATCTTGAGAGATTTCCTTGAGGCTTTGCAATAAAATCCTGTACTGTATAGAAAGGCTAGACCCCTGATTAAAGTATTAGACCGGACCTCTGGATTTCTCTTCCTAGAAGAATAACGTATTTTTTACACATCTATGGATCACTTCATACCTGTATATTTCTGCCTGTAAAATGGGTGCAATAACACCTATGTACGATGAGTCAATTCTTGAGCTGTTTTGAGATATTCAGAGGCTGCAGTGATGAGAACAACAACAATAAAAAAGTGCTGAGAAATAATTATATATAGTGTAGATATTGCACAGAAAAACTAGGCAACTTGTCAGACATTTCAGTTAGCTTCAGCAGATAGCAGAGAAAGAAAGCAAGAGCATACAACATTAGCCAAGCATGAAAGCCACTTAATTCACCTTTAACTTACAAACTTCTGTGATTTTGAAATAAATTATTTCTCTGTTCATTAATACAAGGCATTATTTAACTTTGTAATAAAGTCCAAATGTTCTTGTTCTTGCTGAGCCTTGATGCTGATATGCAGCTCTTTTTAAAGTTAGCAGTAATCGTTTGCAATACAGTAAGCAGATGGAGACACCATCAGAAATCAATGTCCCATTGTAATAGGTCCTGTGTGTCTAGACAGTCAGAGACAGGCCCAGTCTTTGAAAAGATTACACGCTGAATAGACAAGAGAGACAAAAAATGTGGAGAAGAAGCCAGCAGACCACAAATGAAGTGTTGTGCTCAGGTTCCCAGTGCTGGTCCCTGGTGAAACAGAGATGAGGATATGCCTGGGGGTGCTGTGGCTGAGTGCCTTGCACATTACCTCCCACTTAGGGCCCAAAGTAAGGACTGCTGAAGGGCTACTACTGCCAGTGAGAATAACAATGAAAGAAAGATAACAGGATCAGCCAGGGCTTCTACAGCTGAGGAAAGCTGACATGATATTTATCAGCTGTCTGCAGGAGGGAATCATATTGCTGTTGCACAGATGGATGTGCACATAATCAACTTTTGAAGATGCAAAACAAGAGTTTCTGATTCCCACCCAGGTTTACCTTGTGATTATGTTAAATCCAAGGATATTTGTACCTGGATAATTAGCAAAAATGAATTAGGGCACTTACACAAAAGTACCTGCAGGTGTTGCAGACCTGCTTTAACTAGGTCTTGTTAGGGGAGAACTTCTGTGAAAACAGTTTGTATGACCTCCAAAACTGTTTGCCAATTTCATCCAAACTTGGCAATGGTATTCCCATACGGCCTGTGAAAATACGTGGGTTGATAGAGAAGACAGAAACACTGTCAGTATCTCTCCAGCTGCACGACCTTATCCCACTGGATACTGGAGCTTCCATGCAGGCAAACACAATAGGAATTGGGGTTTCATTTGTTTGTGGCATGACCTGTCTGTAAATGTACCTGTTGTACCTCATTTCAATGCTTTCTTACCAAGCTTTCTTCTCTTCAAGGTCAATAGGATGGAACATTGGCTAAAACAAATTTGGTTTTTTTATACATATGTTTTGACCGTTAGGGTTTTTTTTATAGATATTGCTTTTCTTCTTAGCATGTTACTCTGAAGACTTGAGAAAAACCCGATCTCCAAATACAGTCCTGTCAATCCTGGTAAAGTCATTTAAGAACCAACAAAAATCAGTAATGATCTGAAAATGTATGGCTTGAGCTTACCTCACTGGTCCAGAACCTTCACAGCGTAATTAACATGAGTACACTCTGAAAAATCTTTCCTTTGAACTAAGAATGTTTCAGGGCAAGAAACTTGCCATGACATGCATGGGCAGTACCAACATATTGCAGATGCCAGAAGAATGTGAATGAATGATAGCATCTTTTTCTTTATTAATCTGAACATAGAAGGTCTTCAATGATTCAGTTTTCTCACAAAGAGGACTTTGGTTTGGTGAATCATTTCTTGGCTGTTTGCAATATCAAGGAATGTAGGAGGGACTGCTTTGCATGCACAATTGATTTAATAGTTCAGATCTACACTCTAGCTGTAAAAGTCACATCTGTGCTGATGCTGTATTATAGGGACATTGTGATTTCTTTTCTGAACAAGACACTGAACCTTTGACACCTTTTTCCTGATGTGCGCAAATGTGCTGGTCCAGGCTGTAGATTAATTGCCCAAAATGTTTCAGACAGAAAAAGGCACACATTGTGCCTTTCTTAGTGAGGCTTTGTTGGGTGGTAACTTACAAATAGATCA
The DNA here is from genome assembly GCA_013398815.1 of Ibidorhyncha struthersii. Classification (NCBI taxonomy): domain Eukaryota; kingdom Metazoa; phylum Chordata; class Aves; order Charadriiformes; family Charadriidae; genus Ibidorhyncha; species Ibidorhyncha struthersii. The sequence goes on along the minus strand of VZSZ01000468.1, from coordinate 114,806 downwards.
CAAATGTTGAAGTTCTGGGAGATGGCTTTGGGGAAACAAACACTTATTTCTTATTAGTGTAAGAATCTTAGACATAGATGAAGAATCAATATTCCTAAGCATATAAATTTGTATTTAAGAGCATCCATCTAACTGGATTGTATACTAAATAAGAGGGTTTTCTTAGGAAAGAAGACAGAGTTCTTATAAGCAAGTCCATTTTGCACTATTCTTATTTGTGTGTGTGCGCAAAACAACCTGTTAATCACTCTGCTTAGAAAATCTGTTTGGTATTAGGGACTCTCTATCCTGTTCTATATTACATTGCAAATTCTGTTCTCATTGTCGTGTATGCTTGTCTCCTCTGTGACCTTTCACCTCCAGATTCAGCTGAAGTCCCCTGGGAGACGACAAAAAGAAAAAAATCTTTAACTTGGCTAGATTTAACAGTGGAGGGCCATTTAATTCTGGTCATCAGCTATTCAATTACAGTCCATTTAATCATACAGCAGCAAAATAATTGGCAACAGCTCAAGGCAAACTAATTGTTCCAATCTGAAACTCGGCAGGGTGACAAGTGAGCTGCGGATGAGGTGGTGATGGATTTTAAACATCTGACAGGTCTGATCTGGGAGGCTCCTGACAAGGAGACTACTGACAGTCCAGGAAGGGCTCTCTCTTGAGTCATGTCAAAAAAGGAGGAAAGACCAGGGGCAGAAAAACAGCTGCTGAAAGGAGAGGAAAAGAGCACTTTCAGGAGGAAAAAGGGAGAGGAAGAAGGGTGGACTCTTGAAAAGCCTCTAATCTAAACCTTAAGGTTGCTTTGAAACAAGGGCACAGAGGCAGGCCAATGTGTACAGTTTGCGCTTTTTTTTGTTGGTGTTTTTTTCCCCTGTATATTTCTTGCATCAGCCAAAAAGTGATCAGGCTTGCTAGAACTCATGTGTGCGCTGGGAGAACCGTGCAGTAAGCTCAGAGAGCTCCTGGGCTTGGAACTGCAGGAAAGAATCAGCTGGAGTACACTGGGTATCAGCACTGGTCCTGGAGGCTGGCCTGTGAAGCTCTTGCACAAAGGTTGTGACATGTCCCAGAGACAATGGCAGAGCCTGGAATTGCACTAGTATTGACTCAGCTCATTGGGACTCTAAACATAGCGGCTGGGTGAGTATCTGCAGGTTAGTGACAGCACAGCCTTTTCCTATATGGATGGTAAGCACACCAGCGCTGTCAGGTGAGACCCTAATTGGCTCCAGTATGCCTTAGAGAAGCAAATGTTATTCACTACTGGAAAAATACAGAGGTTAGTTGGATACTGTTCTTGTTCAGGCTGGAAATTCAGATGTTCCTCACTAAGACCTCAAAAGTCATGAGACATGCCAAAATGTTTGAGGGAGAGTTTTGAGGACAGAATTTCCTGGAACAGAGCTACAAATTCTTGATTTGCTCTTTCCATGTGGTAACACAAAAGCTTTCCAAAATGCAGAGGTGAATGTACCAAAACAACAGAGTGATAAAGTAGAAATGATTCAAGTGGGAGCTATGTAGAAGTTATCACATCTTGTTCTATAAGGCGCAACCTGGTAAGTAGCTGCAAATATCAGAAATTACAACTAAATTTTCTCATTAAGTGTTTTTTCACTGACTCTGAAACAGAAGGCAATAGCCATTGCCAGAAGCCAAAGTTTGAACATTGTAAGCAAATCATTCAGAATAAAAATTTCAGTGCTTTTGGGAATAAACCCTCTCTTTACAGCATCTATTGTGATCTTTAGTGGAGGGGTGCAGGACTGGGAGGGATGCAAGAAAAAGTGAAATAAAGTGTAAGCCAAACGGATGAGTTATGTATATGTGTTTATTAAAGTGGTCTCTAGAGGTGGAGGACAGTTTTGTAATCAGATCACTTGTTTCTCATTCATTGTAATCCTTCTCCAGAAACCTGAGAGGATCATAAAAATGACAGGAAGGTCCAGGTTGGAAGGGGACCCAACCTTCTGCGGAAAGCAGTGCCTTAGGTTAGGTTACTGAGGCTCTGTCAAACTCAGTCTTGAATACTTCCATCAAGGGGAAATCCAGTACTTTTCTAGGCTCCCATGTCTAATTGTTCTCATGGTGAATTTTTTTTCCCCTATATCCAGACAGAATTTCCCCTGAAAATGGGGAAGCTGTCTACAGGTGTTGAATTTGTGGAGATGGCCCCTAATTCAACTTTACTTCACTATTGGTATTTGCATGTTTGTTTGTCATTGCTTCTCAGTGTAGAGACTTGGAAGCTGATCTCACTTGTGATGACTGAGGTGAAGAAGGCACTGAGTAATTTTGTCTTTTCTGTGGGCATTTTTAATTAACCTTGCAGCTGTACTCAGCAGCAGACCTACAGCTTCCTTGTACTTCCACTTGGTAACGTACTAGTAATGACCTCTTTAGCTATGTTTGAACTCCAGCTGAGTTTTTGCATTCCTAATTACATTTCTGCATGCAGGAGCAATATTTCTATATTTCTTTGTCTTACCTTTTCCACCTCTCTTATATTTCTCTTTTGCATTTGAGCTCCCTCAGTAGCTCACTTTTTAACTTGTTATGATTGTTCCTTTTTCGCATGAAGGGCGTAGACCACTCTTATGCTTTGAAAGGGCGCTCTCTGAAAATCTCCCAATACTCCCAAGCAATTTTGCCCTCCAAGGCAATCTCCCGTGGGACCTCTCCTAACAATTCCATTCCACAAACCTTTCTGGGGTTCAGAGTCTTTATTCTGCTGCTTGTCTTCCTCAAGCCCCTCAGGACCTTACACTTCACAATCTTACTGTCACTGTAGGCAAAGCTGCCAAAAAGTCTTCATTATTGGTAGAGAGTAGGCCCTGAAGAGCACTACTCCTAGTCGGTGTATGCAGCAATTGCTTTAGGACACACCATGGCCTCAGCACAGAAATGCAGATTGCTTATGCACCACTGTGTTGCTTGCAAATATCAGGGTAGCTGAAGGATGGGTAGCTGCATGCACGTGCCATGTGAGTGAACTGCTGATAATCAGACGATTATCCCTTCCAACAAAGGGATGGTTTCCTTGCAAAAGGCATGGGAACAGAGCCTGTCCTGGATGTCTGTACAGGATCTGCTGTGAGTATGTGTGCTATTTCTCTACTAAGCTGAGGTAGAGAGACAAAGAATTAGTCAGGTGTCTTTGACAGCTGATCATTCATGCATAAGATAGACCCAATCCAAATTTATGGCTGCAGGTGAACACCTGAGACTTCAAAAGAGGAGAAAAAAGGAAAAGCAGGAGAAAAAGATCCTTTTCACTGGCAATTAGGGTAGCAATAACAGGACTCTGAACAAAAGCTACCAGCTGAAGGAACAGACAATGCCTTTTAATTGTCATTTACTTTGTCCAGCTGACATTGAAAGAGACAATGAAAGCTGACTGAACCTTGCCTTCTAAGCTCAGTCATAGCCAGGCTGCACTGCCTCCATGACAAAAAAAGAAGCTGGGGACACCAGTACAGTTTGGCTGCAAGCAAGCCTCACCTCTGTTTGACTCTCCCTACCTTTTCACTGACTTTGATGATGGCAAAGAAAGAGCAGCTAAAACGTGCTCACAAACTCAGCTTGTTCTCCTACAGCAGAATTGGCAATCTGGGTATTACCACCCTCCATTCTGTAAAAATGCGAGCTTTGGGAGATTCATCTGAGCAGGAATTCTGCTGGAACAACAGAAAGCCCATTGTTATTTGTATTGCAGCAGCAACTACTGGCTCAGATGGAGCTCTGCCCTTTCTCAGATGGTTAAAACCCATGTCCCAGAGAGCCTGCTGTCCAGACTGAGAAAGCTGACTGTGGCAGTGGTGTTGAGGAGGAGCTGCCCTGCCACAGAGGCTCTGAGAAGGCACTTGGAGCTCTGAGAAGGTTCTGGACAGACCAGTGACCCTGGTCTGGGCCACCCACAGTGAATGTAAGCAGTGAGACTGTCCAGCAGCCTGAACCAAAACCTGATTCTGATGAATGTCCCTCACCTGTCATTCCTTCTTTTTCAGGACTGCATGTTGTTCTGTTTTTCTGAGAATAAACTTTGGCTTCCAGTCACATGATCACTTAAACTGGTAATCTTCAGTATTTATTAAATATTTAACAAGCAGCATTTCGCATTATGTTTTCTACAGTTGTTAGTTTTATATATCTCAATGGTAGAGTATCAATGACACGAAGACATCTGTTAAATGAGTAATTAAAAAAATTAAATCTTTTAAGAATGAGTATTATTTGTCTTCTTGGGAAAGTTATGCAAGTATGCAACCATGTAGACATACATTAAAGGAATATTATTAACACCTATTTATTTACTAAGAATGTGATAAATTCTGTCATCCTACATATCTGAAAAAACCCTATTGTTAACCAGCACGGATAATCTCAGTGAAACAGAATTAAGCATAGAGAATTAGAACAAGTATAAAGTTAAGAATAAATATAATTAAATGTAATGTTCACTGTAATTCTTAACAATGTGGAAAACAACCACAGAGGAAAACACTTGAATTGAAGAACGTGCTATATAACCTCTGCCCAAAACCCAAGCAATACTTCAAGAAATGCTTAATGAGATACATTGATACATGCAGGCCACTGAGGTATATCCTCAAAGCTGTTGATCCAGTTGTTGATGTTTTATCAATATCAGTAAATGAATCTATAATGGATAACCAAAGAACAGACAAAAATGACTTATTCAAGGTCTAGGTACAGCTTGAACAATCTATGATTAAGAAACTCAGGTAAAATCCTGTTGCCAGAAAACGTAGATTGTTATCTTACTTATGGGGAAAATGCACTTCACTTCTTAAACTTCTGTTATCTACTTAATTGTCCATTGTTACTATCAGGACTACACAAAAAGATATTTGAATACCACAGACAGACGTGTTTAAATAGCATGGTGATTCAATGTTAGGTTAACTTCAATAAAAGCTGAAGATATTTTACCTTTCAGTCTGCAGGTTTGAAATTGAGGGATGACCTATAATTGCCTATCTACAATTTCATCAGTACATGAAGATAAATAACTCAATACTTTTTTCCTAAAGGACTATTTGAATTGAATATTCCAGGGTTCAGAAAAAAATCTTCTACCAAACATGACTGCCATTGAACTGAAAGAATTATTTTGATCCCCCTCATATGTTAATTAATATTCCTGTGGTTGGCAGTGTTAAAATGATTTTGTTAAAAAGAAGAACAACAGGAAAAAAACACTAATTTAGTACTCTTTCTTGTTGTCTTGGCACTATGAAATTGAACATCAGGAAGCAATACAATTTAGAAGTAATATTATTTCAACACATATGATTAACATTTGCTATGTTACCTATGTCAGTATTCACAATAGCCAGCACACTGCATATATATGGAGTACAAACACTAGTTTAATAATGAACTTGAGAAATCAGACTGATCAAACTGAGAAATAAAACATAACCTCATTTGTAAGCAGTATAAGATAAAGTCTTCTTAAATTTACTGGAAGTACACTAAAGAAGAAAATTAAAATTTCCAGCCTGTTAGGCTTCAAGAAAAGATCACCAACTTTTAAAAATCTATTCATATACTACCATCATAAGTTTTCTAAGTTAAAGTAAACTAAATTGAAGTCTCCTAAAATAATCCTGTTGGCATCGTTATCTTTTACATCGAAAATGTCAAAGAAAAAATAATCTGTGTAGGACCCAACAGTATGAATAAGGATAAACTTTTCTAGACCTTCGATGCCATCTGCTGGATGGGTAAAAAGAATGCAACGAGCCTGACATATGTAAGTGGTATTTCTGCCACACGGAAACCTGAGCATGGGCTGTTGCCAGAACTGTTGGTACCTAACAAGATAACTTCAAAATTAGGAAACAAATCCTTCTTGGCACCGGGCAGTTCTCCAGGGAATGGAATAAGGATGAATAAAGGACAACGTAAAACAGCAAACTGACAACATGATTCTGTGCAAAGAGGAAATAACCATTTCAGGAAACAGGAAAGTGGACAACAACTTCACATCTTCTGAAAATGTTTCTCCAGCAAGACTCTTTTCAAGACAGTAGCCTCTCAGTTTGGACCCTAAACTTAGCACTTAAATCTAGCTTTATGCAAAAGGACTAACTCTTTGAACATGAGCAACACAGAAGAAACTACAACAAACTACAAGGATAGATGGTTTAAGATGGTTTAAGTTGTAAACCACAGAAGACTGACAAATCAAACTCCAGGGACAAAAGATTCCTGAAGGACTTTATGTCCTTTGAAGACCCACAAAAGTGAGACTTGTAGTCTGTTTAACTGGACTAGAGATTTCTGCTCTGCAAGTTTGGACTCTCACACTGACAAGCTTTAAATACTGTAACATATGCAAAACAGTAAGCCTTCTGGGATACTCCCACTTCAAAGAGCAAATTGCAAAGTCACTTGAGAAAGAAAAATGAGACAGTGTAATAAGTAAGCAGTATGATTTGAGAATCTTCTCCCTGAAGCTGCCATCAGATACTAGAGGAATGTACGTGGAGGCATGACCTAGCTATTTTTCCAAACCCAGTACAGTCACTATTTGCAGATTAAGATTGAAAACATCATCACCTATCATATTAAAACTACATTCTTACTGTAGGGGTGACCAACATTGACTTTTATTGTTGTTTTCTGTGGGGAACACAGACATGAATCTTCTAGCTAAGCCAATTCATCTCCATTGCAGTCCTGGTTGTGGAACTTTCTGACTCTTTTGGATGGTCCTTTGCTCTCTCCTCTTTCACCAGCTGGAAGTTAGGTGTCTTCAGCATGGCTGGAAATCTCTGATGATACCATAGCATTGCTTGAGCCATTGCAACCAGCTGCAGCTATCATGCGTGGCTGCTGTGCTGCATAGCTGTGGTGGAAAACTGCTGGGCTTCTACGCATAGGGCACATACTTTGTACTGTCTTCTCAGCAGGTTTAAGTGATTTGCTGCACCTTGAGTGCATTGGGTGGCAAGTATACAAGCAAAAGCATGTAATTCACATGAACTGTCTGTCTCTGGTGCCCCAGCTGGAAACATGAAAGCCCTCTCTCTTATAAGAAGCAGCACACTGCTGAAGGTTATGGCCAATTTTACTCTTCTGCCTCTCAATGTGAAGTGCATACTAGTATTGCTCCACTATCAGCTTCACTCTGTTTAACCCTATCATCCCTCCACTGCTCCTATTTATAAGTGTGCTCATCTATGGAGGCAGAATCCTTTCAGTCTCTCCTCTTACAGCAGCCATGCAACAACAGTGAGCAGAAGAAAGAATAATTCCTAACTCCTAATAAATCCTTTAATTTCTCTCCTCGGTGCATATTAACTTGGACAGCGCAACCTCTCCATTGCATCTCACTGAAGCTTAGTTAAAGTCTGATTGCTTTGCCTGATTTGATGTTTACCTTTTATGCTCAACTTGAATGAGTTTATGCTCAGCTTTGCAATTTTAAAGTCCTTCTCACCTCAAAAAAATTATCTCTTTCAGGCCTTTTACATTCCCAATAATCTTATTTGTATGTGACAATTGTAGCAGAAATTGTTACCACAACCATCAATATTTGTAACCAGACATGCAAGTGAACGCTGCCTAAATCCTGAAATGGAATTGCTGCTTGTTCAGTCCTCTCCTTCATCTCAGAAAACACCATTTAGCCAAGAAAGTACAAAGACAAACCCAGCAATACCTATCTAATTTGATTTTTTCCTTCACTGAACCTGTCTTCCGACAAACAATTAGTGGATGACTGTTACTCCTTGTTCTCACTGGTGGTGATTTAATTTGCCTCTTCATTTTAATTAAAAAAATATTATGAAGCTAATTTTTAAGTCATTGCATTTTGCAGAGCTATTGAGTCCTCCCCACAGAGAGGACAGAACCGCATACAGCCAAAATTGAAATCATTAGCTCATCAGTTACTTTGGGCAGGATTAGTAGTCAGGTCTCCTTACTCCCAGCCAGGCGCCCTACCCATTGCTCTGAATTACCTCTTAAACTTGCAGTTGGAAGCCTAGGAACACAGTGGTAGAAGAAAAACCAAATGGTTGGGAGTAAAGAAGGAAAAGCATGTTATTAAATCCTAAGAAAATCACCACTCTGTTTTACCCATATTTCATTTTACTGGTAGCCATGTGAAATCAGAGCCAAACCTGGTATCCTCATGTGTACTGCAATCCCTCACTACAGTGCAGACAGAGCTAGAAAAGCTGTAATGGAAATGGGCATATGAATTAAAGGTGACATATCCCTGCTTCAGTTATCACTCTACCTGAGGAGTTCAGTAGTGACCCAGCCCTAAATGTGAAATAACCAGCTGAGCAGGCAAGTCCATCGATGGACTTGATGGATGACACTGCAGACTTCGGTTTGGTGACAGCACCCTCAGACAAGGTGTTTTGCAGGCACCTCGTATTTGCACCAGCTACCGTGAGCACAGGAATCCTGATGATAAGCTGGATATCAGAAATACACAACATGCTAACTGAAGATTTGACACTGAAGTGTGCAATGTGATCTCTTACACTGGACTGTCACTCATGGCTTTGGGAGGAAGGGAAGATCCCTTCTAACTAGGAGATAACTAGCTGTTATCTGGAAGTTGATTTTTTTTCTCCCGAAGGCTGGCAAGTGGAGGGAACAATCTGTTCATCTATTTTACATTTCAGTCTTTCAGAACTCTGTAATTATTCCTTCTGCCCTAGTTGAATTGCTTGCTGAACCTTGAAATTTGGCTGCTAAGTAGTGCTCAACTGGAATGTGTACTACAGCCAGCTAAGAATCTGTACAGATCTCTTCTAAAGGATAGCACCCAGCATGCTTCTCAGTCATCTAATGAAGCAAGGCACGTTCCCAGTGAGTCTGCTGCCCCATTAGCATTCAAACACTTGCTGTGGCAGTTCGCATGTGAATGTCTGTGAATGCTTTGCTAAAAAATGACAACGACAAGGTAAAAGGGAAGGTAGAAGTACAGAGCAGGGATGTGTCTGTGTATGTGTGTATCCTCCTGTGTGTTAGTGGGTGTCTAGACACAACAGTATCATTCAGCCCAAGTCATCAGAAGCAATCCAAAACCTGTGCTTGCTAGCACAGTTTAGGCTGTGCCACTTTCCATTGTAGTCATATAAAAATAGTCTTGAGTGCCAAGAGCCATCAAAAAATATTGGATGTTCTGCTGACGCCCTTTGCACAGCAGAAACAGCATCCATTTGACTTGATGTCATCTCAGAAATAATCAGTGACACTGGCAAAAATGGGGATTAGTACCATCATGGTATAGCAGGTAAGAAGATGATTATAGGAAGAAGACAGATCTGTAATGACAGCAGGGGACCATTAACTTGGAAGTGAGTTATTTGAGAAATCCTTCAGGGACTGCTGTTTGTACCCATCTTACTGGAAATTTCCTTTAATGACTGTGTTGTAAAAAGTGGAAACACCATGCAGATACTTAGTGATTAGCTCAAAGTTTACAGGCACTGTCCACATGGAAAATGATGTGACTCTGAGAACTGGAAGAAGGTACATAAATGTAAGCAGAATAGACTCCAAAGTCATCCCTTCAGCAACAATAGCAAGAATTTCTGCTCTAAGCTGCAGGTCAGTGGTTGAAAACTGCCAAGACAGCCAGGCAAGTGTGCATAACTGGTCCTAATGTCATTATGAAGACAGTGCTGTGAGAAGGTAAAGTGGTTTCACAGGGCAGGTTCAAAGCAAGATCCAGAAGCACAAATAGTGCTAGTGAGATGCTGTACAGGGCCCAGTTCAAGCTCGAGAAAGATTAAATCTCTTTGGAACAGGTGCAGAGAAGGACAACTAAAATAATCATAGGAAAGAAGGCAAAACTACAAAGCTTGGCATACTTTGTCTCACAAAATGAAAGCCACGAAGAGTACCGTTACTACTTGAATACGGTATGAATGCTGAAATCCTGAATGGCTGTGCTGGCACAAGACCTAATAGGTTTAAACTCATCACAAATACATTTATGCTGGAGACAGGAAGACATTCATTTTCAGAAGAGGGGATTTCTGACCCATCATACCTTATTGCTACAGTCATAAGGACAAAAACCCCCAAACCAAACAACAACCACCAAAAAAACAACCTTAATTTATTTTAAGATGTTTCTAGGAAATAAGGAGTCGTATGTGATCTGCTGGCCGTGGCTCATATTCCTGCTTGCTACATTTGAGCTAAAGCACCATGTGTGGACCCAGAACTACAGGGTTCCTGGCATGGCTGAGTTTCTGGTCACTGGCACTGGTTCTCCTCAGGGACTTCAACATCCCTGGCACCTGCGGCAAGGGAGAGGCCATCAGGGAGATGGCTGGAGGGTGTCAGGGACACCCAGGTGGCCAAGAAGGCCAATGGCATCCTGGCTTGTATCAGAAATAGTGTGGTCAGCAGGGCTAGGGAAGTGATTGTCCCACTGTTCTCAGCACTGGTGAGGCTGCATCTGGAATACTGTGTTCAGTTTTGGGCCCCTCACTACAAGACAGACATGGAGGTGCTGGAATGTGTCCAAAGAAGAGCAACAAAAGCTGGTGAAGGGTCTAGAGTATAAGTTTTATGAGGAGCAGCTGAGGGAACTGGGGTTGTTTAGTTTGGAGAAAAGGAGGCTGAGGGGAGACCTTATCGCTCTCTACAGCTACCTGAAAGGTAGTAGTGAGGTGGGGGTCAGTCTCTTCTCCCAAGTAACAAATGATAGGATCAGAAGAAACGGCCTCAAGTTACATCAGGGGAGGTTTAGATTGGATATTAGGAAAATTTTCTTCACCAAAAGGGTTGTCAAACACTTGAACAGGCTGCCCAGGGAAGTGGTTGATTCACTATCCCTGGAGGTGCTTAGGGACATGGTTTAGGGGTAGACTTGGCAGTGCTAGGCTAATGGTTGGACTCAATGATCTTAAAGGTCTTTTCCAACTGAAATGATTCTGTAACACAGATGCTGGATGGACCAACGTGGGGTGATGCTGTCCTGGATGCCCTACTTAAGAACAAGGAAAAACTGATCAGGTCTGTGATAGTGAACAGGAGCCATGACTGTAACAATCCTGATACAGAAGAGTTCAGGATCCTGGGTGGGGTTAGGAAGATAAGTAGCCTTGGACCTCATGAGAGAAAGCTGTGGCTTATTCAGGGAAGAGGTAGCTGGGAGGCAGCTCTTGTGTGACCCAACTCTGAAGAGCAAAGGAGCTCAAAAGGACTAGCAGGTCTTTAAAGATAATCTTCTCCAAACACAAGAAAAGTCCATGCTGATGCTGAAGAAAAAAAACACAACACATATATCAGGAGGCTGGAATGGCTAAACAGGGAATTCATGGCAGAAGAATGTAAAAAAAGGTGTATACGGGTGGTGGGAGTTAGGACAGGTTATGAAAGAGGATATAGAAACACTGCTGAGGTGTTCAGAGATGTGATCAGGAAAACCAAAGCTAAGCCAAGGTTAGCAAGGGATATGAAGAGCAATAGGAAAGGCTTCTGCTGCTACATAAATGGCAAATCAGTCAAGGAAAGTACGTGCCTGCTTGCCAAATGGGTTGAGTGATAATGTAAATGCGGGCAAAGCCAAGGTACTTGGTGCCTTCTTCATCTCGGTCTTCACTGACACTGTTCCCAGGCATTTTAGCCCAGTGGCAGGGACCAAGGAGCAGAGGAATTCCAGTATCAGAGGATGTTCAACTCAGGGGGCTCCTAAGAAATCTTGCCGCATACAAGTCCATCGACCCTGATGGGATTTGTCTGAGGGTGTTAAGTGAGCTGGCTCATGTCACTGTGAGGCTGCTCTCTGTCATCTTTGAAAGTCTGTGGAGCCTAGGAGAGGCACCAAAGACTAGAGAGTGCAAAATGTTGCACCCCATCTTTAAAAAGGATGATCTGAGGAACTCCAGGACAGTCATCCTCACTTCTGCCCCTGAGGAAAGTATGGACCGAGTCCTCTTGGTAGCCATTTCTGGCCACATGAGAAACCAACATGGGTGAGGATAGCAATGCCAACTACATTGTTAGAAATACCAAGTCTATTTCTGTAGTTTTCATACATTTATTGTATTATTTGATCATTAGAGCTAGACTAGTAATAACAGTATCCTGGTTCCCTCGGGGACTGGCAGGTGGCCCAGAGCCGCATGGGCTTTAGCGGAGCTGGGTCCTCTCAGAAGAGCAACACCCAGATGTGGGGATGGAGGCTGCCCACAGGAGTCCTGGACACCAACCCTGCAGCTGATGGCTGGGATGCTACAGGGCAATGGAGACTGTGGGTGGCTGAGTGTCCAGGAGCTCCTCCTGTTGTGTGGGCAACCACTGATGGTGCTGCAGATGGTGTGACAACATGCTCCTCAAAGTTTCCCCGCATGGAATGCAAGATGGAGGTGACCTTCCTCGTGCAGAGGGGGCACTTGTGGTTGCTCTCAGCCCACCACAGGATGCACCTGTAGCAGAATTGGTGGAGGCATGAATAGAATAGAATAGAATAGAATAGAATAGAATAGAATAGAATAGAATAGAATAGAATAGAATAGAATAGAATAATACAATACACAGGCACCCCCCAGGCCCATCTGACATCAGGCCTCCCTCCTGCACCAGTGTACAACAGTGGACAAAGCTCCTTGTGCACCCGCCCTGGAAAGCATCAAGCTGCTTATTGGCGACAATGGAGGCAGTGGCTACTGGCCCCGGGGAGGTGTGGAAGAAGTGCCCAGGTCCCTCAAGAAGGAAACCCTCCCAGCTCCCCAGGGTGAGGTTTCCCCTCCCAGCTCACCTCTGCTGCTGCCTCCTGGGTGCCCCGCCTGCCTGAACCTGGCAGGGCTGGGGAAAGTCCTTCGATGGCTCTGGGGTCGGGCACGGAGAGCTGCAGCAAACAACTCCCCGAGCACACCACCAGCACCAAAGGCCTCGTTCAGTACTCCAAACCTCGCCAACTCGCTCGGGTGGAGTGCCGGNCATGGCAGTCATCTCCAGGCACATGCAGCAAGATGGATTCATTTGATAACACCTCATGCCTCCCTGGAAGCCTGCAGGACAAAGTCTCACAGACTCTCTCTGCACTCCAGCACTGCTGGCCAGCCCTCTGGGCTCCCCTCATTCCTCCCACGGAGGAGGGCACAGGCAGCACTTGGCTTGCTCTCAGGGATTTTCTCCTATTTTCTCTCCTGTCCAGGGTTGGGGGAGGTGGGAAGGGGTAATCCCCTCAGTACCCATAAGCCCTCATCCAGGCACTATGTCCTGTTTGGGGCCCCAGACACGAGATACACTGACAAACCAGAGGGTGTCAGGGGAGGCCACTGGACCTGTGGGACTGAAGTACTTGCCATGACAGGAGGGACTGTGGTGCCAGGGCTGGCTCAGCTCGGAGCAGAAAAGGGTTTGAGGCACCTCACAGCACACCCCAGTGCCTATAGGAATGGGATCAAGGGGATGGGGACAGGCTCTTCCCTGTGGTGTGTGGCAGGAGGGCAACACACAGTGACATCAACTGAGGTTTTCAAAGTCTGGCTGGACAAAGCTCTGAGCACCAGGGTCTGAATTCATTCTTGACCCCACTCCAAGTAGAAGTTACCCATGTCCTTCCAAACTACAATGATTCTGTGGTCTCTGTGACCTAGAAGTTAGTATTGTTTTACATGTGGCTTTATGTGGACAGAGCAGCTACACATACAAATGAATTCCTGATGAATCCAGAGGGCTCACACTCTCCAGCTGTCAGGTTACACATATGCTAGGAAAGCAATGTACTGCAGCAGCTACATTACTCCACAGCAGATGGCCTGTACAAGCTATGGGCCCTGTGACAAAAGCCTCAGAGCACAGCATATTGTTCTCTTTTATCTGGCAGTCAGGATAGTAAGCAAAGTGTTGGATGTGCACGCTCAAAATCAAGTAATGCATAAATCCATGGTTAGGTCTCTATAGAAAGATCTATTTTGGTGTCTATTTCCTCACACCACGCTGGAAAAGATTAGTCTGTGTGTGGGGCAGTACAACTGAGGCCAAATTTGTTTAAATGAGTTTTAACTGCATTTTGATTAAATTAAAATACTTTCAGATAACCACTGTGATGACTGTAATATGATTAATGACTCATACAAAAATAAAGCTATCTAATTTACTCATAGTAGGCCCAGTTAGACCAGTAAGATTTGATTCATTATTTTTCAGATAAATATTATTCTTGGAATCAATGTTCTAGATTAATTGCTGCCAATTTCTGATGTCATTTCCCTAGGAGCTTTTCACAGTGCACCCAGCAATCCATTCTGCAACTGCTTAGTCCAGCCCTGAAGCTGGGAAGACCCTCACTGTGACACTGTCCAATCGCAGAAATAGCAATGGGCTTCTCTGGCCGACCACGTTATTTGCCATTCTAACATCTCATGCAATAATTGCAATAATTTGGAAATATTCAGATATCTGGCCTTTCCATAGCAGCTCTGCAGAACTACGGAAGGCCAATATTCAGTTTCCGGCTTCCATTTGTGTTTGTTATTACAGCACAGGCAAGGACAAAGACAGGACAGAAGCTCAAACAAAGCCTAAATATTAAAATAGTTGGCAAAGCGTCTGCACTCTGAAACACTGTAAAATCCCCCTACAGCAACAACAGCCTTTCCTGCTCACAGACCCAGCCATCAGATAACTGTCCTCAGAGACACACGTTGGCAACTGTCAAACCCAAATAATTTTTATTCCCTTCCCTCTCAACTGTCTAGCACTCCAAAGAAACCAGTGATTAAATAATGAAACTTTTCAGGGATTGTCCTGGTTTCAGCTGGGACAGAGTTAATTTTCTTTCTAGTGGTTGCTGTGTTTCAGATTTGGTATGCAAGGAATGTCAGTAACCCATATTGTTTTAGTTGTTGCCAGGTGTTTTTTGTATTTTTCAAGGACTTCTTGCAGCTTCCCATAGCAGCTGAAAATGAGCCTAAAGAGAAAAACACAATGGCCAATGGGATATTCCATATCATAGACATTATGCTCAGTATATAAATGGGGCCAGGGACAGAATTCACGATCACTGCTCGGGATGGTGACAATTTGTGAGAGTGACTTGTGTGATGATTAATATTATTGTTAATATTGTTAGTATTATTGTTACCTTTCTTTTTTGTTATTGTTCTATTAAACTGTCTTTATCTCAATCCACGAGGTTTTTTTTCCTTTTCCCCTTTCCCCTCCTTCTCTCCCTCTTCTCCCCACCCTTCTGAGGGGAAGAGCAGCTGAGCAAGTGGCCGTGTGGCCCTAGTTGCTGGCTGTTGTTAAACCACAACAGGAATAAAAATATTTGTGCATTTCCAAACAAACTCTCTTGAAGCATACAGAATTCAATAAGTTCCTGTCCTCGCTGACAAGTAGTCTTTATGCACACACAGATTTACAGAGTTTAATTCCAATGCCCTTACAGGCATTGACACTGATGGGCCAAGCTTCCAGAGTCACTAGCCACGACTGTTACAAGCCTGGAAGAAGACCTCTCTTTTAAAATGCTGTGGGCAATATGTAGCATGCAGCCCGGTATTCAACTGCAAACTCCCATATGGCCTTTCTTGGCAAACTCCATATCCTGGAGTAGCAAAATGACACTGATACAACTGCAAGAGAGCCTATAAACAAACACACAAAAATATATATGAAGGGGTTAGATTCTAACTGCAGGCACAGTGCTGGCGTGAAGCTGGACTGTCAGAAGCAATGTTCTAGGAATAGCTCTCAGAAGCAGCGTGCCTTGCAGCCACTCCCTGAATTGAGATTCATCTCCCTACCCCTTTTCACTTGCTTCATTAATAAATGGGGTAAAATGAATTAACAGTGATTTCAAACTAGGAAGTTCATGTAGTCACTATAGTTACTGAACCTAAATCTCTGTATAGGGGAAAAAAAATAAAATCAAAGGTTTGGCTACTGAATGAGAAAATTTATGATATGTTTAAGGAAAATCTGCAGATTTGAGTCAGCTGAGAAATCTTTTGTGGGTTTCCCCATGCCTGGTACTGATTTTACAGATGGGAAATATAATCTAGATATTCCTAATACAATTACTACACCCACATAATTAGTGTAATAAATATATAAGCCTGTCAAGATGATAGTCTAATGCACTTGCCACACTGTTATTTTATAGTGTATTCCCAGTATTCTTGGCAGCTCTTTGAGTGCCAATCAAGACAAAAGGTTAACAACAAAAAAGCAATAGCTCTCAAAATAAAAGACTCCAAGTGTGAAATCCTACTTGAAAGAAATTTTAAATCTCCCTTTTATCACTAAAGGCTAGGTTTCGTTTTGATCTCATGCTAACTTTATGTCAGTGTGTATGAACTACAGGTTCTTCTACGCAGACTCCAATGCTAACAACCATGGTGTCCAAGTGCTGATGGAAACTCTAATGGGAATTTCCATGCTTTTGGGGTGGTGTTGGGAATGCACACAATGATTTCCCTCACCCAAGGGAGTACCACTGCTTTGGAGCGAGATTTCTCCAAGTCTGAAGGCTCCATTCCCTTTTGATGACTTTTTTCAGACCTTGAGGCATACAGACATAAGAGATCACTGATAAAGCCAACAAAAAGTAACATCCAGACTCTCTTCCACCTGCAGTTGGTAGTGGCTGAAGTGGTTACAACTACTTTGCTGCAAGTTACCACTGCTCCCATGGTCACTGACTAATACCTCACAGTCTAGTAAGCTGATTAACCTGAGCAGCTGCTCTTTACTATCATGACAAACACAGTGCAAAGCTGCTTCAGTGTTGTCTTGCACAATAAATGAGAATTACTGTGGAAGGTTGGTAGAAGTTTCATAGCTCAACTAAACCTCTGAATTATTCCTGTAGTGAAAGAAATAATGCTGCCAACAGGAGACAGATAAAGGTCCTGAGTGTATGCAGATCTAGATTAAGGGTGAACTAATTTACACTGTATCAATTACTGCAAACTGGAATCTAAGTACTGGTTCACCTACTCCAGAGATGTGTTTGCAGGTGGTTCAGCCTTCATGAAAGATGCACTGGTGTTCTCTGCTAATACGTGTTACAGAGAAAGTGAATGGGAGCTCTGCATAAAGGCATGTGGAATGGAGACTAGGCAACTCAATGGAAAATCTCACCCTAATGGAAAAATAGACACTACATCCTAGGACTCCTCACACTAATTCGTGCCCACTTAATGTCAACAGCGTGTGGAAAATGCCTGCTTTTGAAACGTTTTTCTGGGATAGGTCATTCATTGTGAAAGGTGTAAATGCTGTCTTTCATTAAGGGTAAGGAGGGAGCTCTTCATGTTACCACCAGCCAGTCACTCTGCTACTTTCCCTCACTTCTCCATTACCAGTGGGTGCTCCATTTGATCCAAAGCCCCTCCAGACTGTGCTGCCCTTCTGGAGTCCTTCTACACATCTAGCTAGTAACAGCTCTTCCTAACCACTCTCACAAGCTCAAAATCTTACCTCCTCCTCCCATATCTCTGTTGCTGCTCATTTGCTGGTACCCAGCCTCACAGGCATCCACCTGGAGTACTGTTCTCTGCATACTTCACGCCGGTTCAGCATAACCAATACAAGCTGCTTTCTCCACCTTCAGAGCCTTGTGCAGGCCACCCTACTGTTCCTGTTGCTTCTCACTTGGTTTTGAAAAGTTACTGCATGCCTCCAAAAAGTCTGAAACACAACTTCTGCTATGAATGTGCTGCTTTCCTGCAAGCACCATTTAATTCCTTGCTTCCTCAGACTGTTAGTTCTTTGGGGTGCAAACCACCTCTATATTCTTTTTCTGCCACCGGTCCTAATATCCGGGCAGGATTTGTAAAAATTATGGCAATGCTAATAACGATTGGTAGCCTTAATAATATACAGGTGTTTAAGACAGTGGGATGACCTAGGCAACAGGGTGTAGGCACTTATTGCAAGTTAGTGCAGAGATCGAATGCACTGACTTAGCACAAGCATTGACCGATGCAAGTATTTGCCTCGATGTTTGCCAGAGAAAGTGCAAAGCCTTTTACCAAGAGTAACTAGACAAACTGTAGTAACATGCAACAGGTTTTTTTTTGATGGTTGAAGAGGTGAAAACACACAGACATGTACACACTGATTATTTCATGCACAGCCCTGCACAATGGTGTCAGGTCTAAGGGTCCATAACAGTCAGGGTCCTTGAAGCCAGGAGGATGCTTTCATCTTTGAACTGGTATGTGTAGTGAGAAAATTCACTCAGTGGTGAGAACTTATCCTAAGATGTTTGACTCTCTAAGCAGGGTCTTAGCCTTAGGCCTCTCCTTGATGGACTTCACGCAGTGTGAGACTTGAACGTGTTACTTTCTCAGGTTGTCAGGCATATTATCCTGTTGCTCAACATTTTAGTTGCTTAGCATTTTCCTCTCTTTTTCTCTTTACGATAGTTTTTCTCAGGTCTCAAGGCTGTACTTCTTTCATGACAAGTAACTGACAACTAGTGATTTTTTTACAGCATAGCCATTGCCTTATACTCCAACTTCGCCATTACCTTATACTCCAACTGCACATAGTAACATGAGACACTCTTACAAAGCTTCTTTTCACAATGTAATTTCTCATAACAAGTCAACAAGCACAACAGACCCTGCTCCTCTGGCCTCACACAGTTAGCATAAGGACTGTGGTCTGCTACCAACAACAGCAAAACTGCTTTTCCTGGGCCACCAGCCGCTGAGAGAATCATGTCCTTGCACATTTGCTGTAAATATGCAGGCTTGCTGTTTACTGTATCAGCTGTCAGATTCTCCTTCCATTAAATGTAACATGACAGAGAGCAACCCACGAGGTCACAGACTCCAGCTGCTAGCTGTTGTGGGCTCCACAACATCTATACGCACTCTGATACACTACCAGCAAGACCCTAAGCTTTGGATAACTCCTTCAGTCAGAAAGGGGACAGTACTGATTCATGTCCCTATCTCTGTGTGGTTTAAATGTGCACATCTTTCCAACTTCCAGAAGCACTGGGGTTACATAAGGAAACCTGGCTGCAGGGAAAGGTGTACCAGAGTCACACATACTTTCCAGTTACCTTCCCTAACACATTTTGGTTTCACTGTGTTTTCCTCCCCCTCTGAAAGGGCCAGCTGTAATTCATGGCTTCCCCTAGTGAGTTGTAAGACATGAAAACATACATTGCCATTTGGGAGACAGCAGTTACTGGGGAATCATTGGCAACTGAAAAGAGCTGAGCAGGACAACACCATGGTGGCATGAATTTGGAGTAACTGCACCAGGGAGATCAAGTTACTTAGAAACGAAAATCCAGGAGCTCTGAAAACCAGAAAGTAATCACTGCATTTGCCATCATTTTTTTTTCTCACTTCTGGGCTTTACTTCACATCTCTTTCAAATCAATGCAAGTTTTTCTGTTTGCATAGAAGAGGTTTGTGTGTTCACTGAGCCAGCATACAAACTGTTGTAAATTAAGTGGGTAAGTATGATACTCCAGACTGAACACAGGGCAATTACCCAAACTACTTCAGACACAAAATAAAAAAACCCCAAACAAAAACAAACCACAAAAACCTAAGCACTGGCTGTCAAGGAGAAGTAAAAGACTAGAGTAGTTTGGGAACACTCCCCCTCCCTCTCCTCCAATTCTGCAACTAATTGGAAGCAGCCCGAAGAAAGACCTGGAGAGTCAAGCTCTGACATAACCTTTTCTACAGAGCAGAAGGGGCTGAGCTAGAGGAAACACCCAGAAGCTTTTTATTTAATTTAGGCCCCGTACAGTGAGTCGTCCTAAGTTCCTGTACCACTCAGCGGGGGGGGGTGGGGGGTGGGAATTACAGCTTTATTTTTCTCATTCTATTTGCTCAAAGTTCAAATAAACAGTCAGGAAAAACATTATCCTTAGCAGTTCACAGCCTTTGGAGTTGACTCCCAGTTATGCTGAGGCT
>VZSZ01000468.1:73344-85991 GCA_013398815.1 Ibidorhyncha struthersii | reverse complement strand
TACTGGAGGGTTGTTTGTGCTAACCAACTGGAGACCATGCAAGAGTCACCACTTGGAGAGGGTAAGCATTCTTAAAACAAGCCCTTATGCGTTCACAGGGAGCACTCCGAGCTGTCAAAAGGCACATCTTTCTGCTTTTTTTGAAAGGTGCAGATAGCTGAACTTTTCTCCCCGACCTGTGGTTTAAAGCTCTGCTTTATGTTGAAATCAATATGTTCGTGTATTAGTACAAAGCTGCATGTAATCTTCTAGTCACTATTTAGCGTCAAAAAAATGTCCCTAGTGTCTCCTCTTCTAAACAGGGCTTAAATCTATTTTAAAATGCAGGGTGGAAGTGTGTAGAGGCCAACTTTGAGACCAGAAATTCATTTTGTTGATATCTGGGCAATGTACAACAGCAACTACCAGGTTAATAAACTTCACCTAAGTGTAGATCAGCTCAGTTTTGGAGAGGAAATTAGAAAGGCAGACATAATTGCTCAGGAAATAAATAACAGAAAAGAAAGAGGTGCTAGGAGGGTAGGGAAGACTGAGACTCTGAAAGGAGACTAAAGGGCCTTGCCTAGCTTAGCTCACAGGCTGGGAGGAAGGTTTGATAATGCTGTGTAAGTATTTTATGGTGATAAGCACCGTGCGAGGTGGGAAAAGGCTTCCAACATGAGAAAAATCTTGTAGCACCCTTGTGGTAGGAGAAGTAGCAGATGACCTTACTCGTCTTTAGGTAAAGGTGGATCAGATTCCTGATGAAGATTGTGGTATGGAAGGTGGGTATGTGGCTTGAGGTCGGAAGGGGTCCTTTTCAGTTTTATATTCAGTTTCTCTATAGGTCTCAAAAAATGTATCTTGCCTGTGTTGTACAGCCTGTGTAATTATAAATTAAAATTGATGGAAATATACTGTTTGCCTTTTTATTAGGACTTATGGAATGTGTCTCTGAATCAACTGTTTTAGCATAGTGTATAAGGTAGGAGAAATGGAAATTGGTGTGTGAGAGGGAAGGCAGGGAGCTTGCTCCGTGTACTGAGCTATGGGAACTACTTGCCTAGGTGGAAACCAGCATGCTCTGCTTGCTTAGCTGGCTAAAATAACTGTAGGCAACAACCGGGCAACTTAGCACTAGCAGTTTCATGTAACTTGTTTTTAGGATGCAGTTAGGGACTGGTATTTTTTTGCAAGACCTTAATTTCTCAGTTAGGAGTCGATCAGCTCTGACTGTTAATTAAACAGATTACATGGCACCAATTCTTCAGGACATTGTGTACAGTACAGTCTCAGAATAGTGGGGAGTTTTGCATCTAAATCCATAGGGGGCAGAAAAAAATCGTCTTGTAAGTTGGTGACTGTAGTGTGTAAGTGTGCTGTTTCTGAATCTTTAGGATGTTTGCAGATGAATTGATGCTCATTCTTAAAGATGTTGTCATAAAGTATAGGTTCCCCGTATTCCGCTGTGAAATTTATTAGGGCAGAAGAAAAATGAGATTCTCTGAGGACTGAAATATATTTTGAACTCTGGTCAGGTGAAATAAAGCTAGGCAGCCTGGAGGTTTGGTTTATGGATCTGTATTTTTGAGAAAAATATGTCATAAAGTTATGGGTGCAGAGGTTGACTGTGTGTCTTAAACCTGGTTTCTAAGTTCAACAGATCAATGTGCTGGGAGTGCTTTCCCAAAATTAATTTTCACTTAATAACCGTGAACCGATGGTGATGCTGAAGTATAGATTCTCAGCAACCTAATTTGCTAGAGGCAAAGTGACAAAGTTTAGGATGTTGCTCTTTTCAGCAGCTGACTGTACCAATAGCTGGAACGTGCANTGAAAAAGGAGTTATCGCAGTGGTGGTTCAAACTACTGTGTCTGACACACAGGGTGTTTAGGGAGTGCTTTCAGGTATTCTTTTCTGTTGGCAGAATTAAGGGCACAGGTATCTTCTCATTAGTGGGTGCTAAGTCTTCAGTCACTCTAGTTAGAACTCCAAGAGGAAATTTTATGTCACTGGCATGTTACTGTTAAATTGGATGTATCTGACATTATCCCTTTTTTATTCTGAGAATGTGTTGTATCCCCTGCCAATGAAGTTTCTGGCCTCTTAGGCTAGGCTGTGATGAAAACCAAAAGAGCAGGCGGGCACTGTTTAAAAAAACTTTTATCCTAAGTGTTTCTTGAACTTCTGCCTCTAACAGGAGAATGCTGATGTCTGCAGCTGACTGCCTTCTCTTGCAGATTCAAGCTATAGTAGTTAATAGTTGGCTTTAGCAGAAGTCCTTTTAGTTTTCTCCTTTGAATAGGTATGATCACTTAAGTGGATTCATTTGAGATATGACAGATTCGCTTATGTAAATTACTATTCTGTATAAAACAGTTCAATAGTGTTCTGAAATGTATTTTCTGGAAGTTACTTGACTTTTTTATATTATCAGTTTTATAGGAACAGCTTGGACTACACTACAGAATTTTTAATTAATCACTTGGTGCTCGTGATTTGTTAAGTTACTGTCAATCACCAAAACACATTAGATATGTTTGGACAATAAAAGTTCACAGTAGAGTGAATGTCCGTTTAAATGACGCCTATGTTTAATGAGGCCTATGTTAATGATCGTTGCCTTTGCAATGGCAGTGTGTCTATGGATATAGTTAGCAAAACACTGTAAATTAGCTGAGCTATGTTAAGCTTAAATTTGTTTTAGATTTTTGTAAACTGTTAGCTGGAGAAATGTCTGAGAACTAAAGTGATTTGTATTTTAATTTAGTATGTGATCTGTTCTTAAACTGATTAACATATATGGCAAGTACAGAGAATAAAGACGACCAGTACTGAAAACTGTAATGGCCTTCTCTCTTCAGCACTTCCATTTTTTTCAGATTCCTTTAAGAAGCTAGTCATGGCCACTGTATTGGCAGGCTTTAGCCAGAGATTGCATCTGTTCTTTGAGGAGCAAATGTGTAGTTTATTCCTATGTTCAGTACTACTGTAGTTTGTGACACCTGACTGTGGAGGACCTCTAGGGATGCCTGGGACCAAGCTTGCACAGCTGGAGGCACCGTGCTCCAAGTAAAGGGCAGCTGGCACCACCAACTCGGCACACATCTCCTCCTGACTGCTCACAGCCCTGCTACTGTCAGAAGCAAAAGGGGAAGCAGAGAGAACTCCTTTCATGTAACTTTGTAGTGTTGTTTGCATTAGTAAGAACTGCTTCACCAAGGCAATAAATACCAAACTCCTTCACATGGATCCAATTATCGCATAGACATTGATGTATATGTTTAGTTTGTCCTGACCTAAACTACAAGATTAATAAAAATGATGTCACAAGTGGAATCCAAAGGGGGGTTTGGGACTGTGGAAGGGGATTCTACAGCTGAAGTACAGTGTCTTGAATGTCCACGAGGCTGAGACTGCTTATGTCTGCCCAGTTATTTTTCCCAGGGGTGATCTTGTGGAAGCTGAGGGATCATGCTCAGTCAGGGTAGGAGTCTAGCAGGCAGTGCATGCAGTACTCCTACTGGAGCTTGTGTATTAATAGTGTATATAGGATAACAGTAACTCAGATAAGTTAACTTTAACTCTATATAAGCCAGCAGAAGCTGCACATAGTAAAAGCTAAATTCGGTTTCACTACAGGAAACTGTAAACCTCATGATGTTGTAATGGACTTACCTTTGCATCTTGGGCACTGACTTCTTTGAGCAACAGATATTTGAAGGATCTATGAGGACATCAAGTATTTAGCATTGCTACTGTGGAAATGAGTAATGATACCTCTTTGATACCTCAATTGTCTAATCTCTTAGAATGAGTGTTAGTAGTAGAACTACAGGTATCACTTTGATTAGTGCTGGCTGCAATTCCAGTGGAGCACTGATCACAATACTGGACCAACAGAGATTCACTTTGTCCCATACATGGTGGTATCAAAGAGCAGAAAATCAAGGGGTGGTTGCATGAATTCATTCACCCTTCAACAACTATGTCTAACTTGTGTCAAAAGCCAATGGGGATCGGAGATTAACTGTATACTATTGAGGTCTGAATATGGGGTATTACCACGCTCTAATGCAGCAGTACCATATGTGCTAGAACTATAGTATGAACTTCAAACCAAGGGGAGTTGCTCTGGAGCTGGCCCGACCTGCAGCAGAGCGGCAGATCTCAGCACACAGGGGTTTTGCCTGAGGTAAGGAAATATCAGGGCAGTGGAGAGACCTGTCAGGAGCTGGTAGCTCTCATGGGAGATGCTGATGGGGCCTGGGCATTGCCAGAGCAATCATAGCCACCATCCGCCTAAAAAAGTAGCCTGGGAGGGGCATGGTTGACCATAAGCATGTGCAGAAAGAGTGTGGAGCATCAGTTTGCATGGCAGGGTGTGCAGGGAGGGCATCATCACCCCACCAGCTCAAGATGTGAGTTCAGTTGATGATCACCACCCTCTCAGAAGTGGCTTAGCTTTCTGCTGGCTGGATAAAATAACTATGTCCTCTGCACTTGCCAGAATGGATGTGGCAATGCAGACAGAGCTTCTATGAAAATGTGTAGACATCCAGGTCTCAGGCTGCAAGGTGTGCCAGAGCCTTTCACTAGTAACGTGGGCAGGAGTGAGAACAGCTGTGTGATGTGTGACCAAGTGGATGATCTGCTTGGCTTGGTGGCAGAGCTATGAGAGGAAGTAGAAAGGTTAAGGAGCATCAGGGAGTCTGAGAAAGAGGTAGACTCGTGGAACCATGCTCTGCCCTCCCTGAGACAGAAGCAGGAGCAGCCACCAGAAAAAAAAAGAAGATCAAGGGGATCCTGTATCCTCCCACACCAGGCAGAAGGCAGTAGCTTAAAGGAAGGAGGCAAGTCTATGCTCGGGGTGGCAGGTGAACCCCATCCTTGCCTACCTTGCCTTCCCAAGTGCCTCTGTACAACAGGTATGGGACTCTGGGTGTGGAAGGTCAGTCAATGGATGATGTGGACGACAGTCCATCTACACCAGAGGTGTTGCCAAGGTCAGAATGGCCTACTCGGCCCTATCATGACCACCTCCATGTGGAAAAGACAGATTATAGTTGTAGGTGACTCCCTTCTTGAGTGGAACAGAGGGTGCAATACGCTGGACAGACCTTCCTATTAGAGAAGTCTGCTGCCTCCCTGGGGCCTGGGTTAAGGACATCACTAGGAAACATGCAGGTGTGATACGGCCGTTGGACTATTACCCATTATTGCTATTCCATGTGGGTGGTGATGAAGCTACAACATGTAGTCCAAGGCCAATCAAAAGAGACTTCAGGGCCATTGGACAGTTGGTAAGGGAATCTGGAGCACAGGTTACACTTTGCTCTGTCCTTCCAGTTGTCGACAGTGACACTGGAAGAAACAGATGGACCCAGTCTATTAATACGTGGCTTTATGACTGGTATCACTGCCACAGTTTCATTCTTTTCAGTAATGGGATGGTCTACATGGCACCAGGCCTGCTGGCGTTGGGTGGGATTCACCTTTCTGAAAGGGGAAAGAGTATCTTTGCTCATGAGCTAGTGGGGCTTATTGACAAAGCTTTAAACTAGACTTTAAGGGGGAGGGGGATAATATCAGGCTTGCCTGTGACAAGCTGTGGGATGACACACCAGGGTTAGAGGGCCAGGGAGCTAGTGAGGCCCCTCAGCCTCTTGCTGTGAGATGTGCTGGCTACACTGCAGCACACTTGTCTTACGGAGATGAGCCAGGGTCTCCTGAGGTAATAGAAGCCAAGAGGGAAACACTGGTGAAATATCCTAAAGGAATCAAGGGATGTTCCTCTAAGAAGGTGACATGGCTGACAGCCCAGCTGAAGTTTCTCTACACCAATGCATGCAGCATGGGTAACAAACAGGAGGGACTGGAAGACACAATGCTGCTGGAAGGCACCTGGTGGGACGAATCCCATGACTTGAGTGCAGCTGTTGATGGCTACAGGCTGTTCAGAAGGGACAGGTGAAGAAGGAGGGGTGGAGGGGTTGCCCCCTACATCAAGGAAAGGATAGAGTGTGAAGAGCTGTCTCTGAAGAATAGCCATGAGCAGGTTAAAAGCTAATGGGTAAGCGTGAGAGACTGAAGTAACAAAGGGAATCCTGGGGTTGCTGTCTGTTACAGGCCACCTGATCAAGGGGAGCCTGTTGATGATGTCTTCTTACTCCAGCTACAGGAGACATTGCACTCACAGGCTCTAGTCCTGCTGGGGGACTTCAACCACCCTGACGTCTGCTGGAAAAGTGGCACGTTCAGCTGTAGGCAATCTAGGAGACTCCTGGAGTGCATTGAGGATAACTTCTTAAGCCAGATAATAGACAGCCCCCCCAGAGGGGATGCGATACTGGACCTGATGGTCACCAATGCAAGTGAGCTAATCAGTGATGTCAAGATTGGAGGCAGCCTTGGCTGCAGTGATCATGCACAGGTGGAGCTCCCAGTCTTAAGGCTATGGGTCAGAGGAGTAGTAAAGTCAGGACCCTGAATTTTAGGAAAGCAAACTTCCAGCTGTTCAAGAAATTAGTCAACAGGACCCCCTGCGAAACTGCCCTCAGGGACAAGGGAGCAGAACAGAGCTGTCAGATCTTTAAGGACACTTTCCATAGAGCACTAGAGCTCTTGATCCCAGGTGGGATCGAGAAAGGACAGTCAAGAGACTCTCATGGCTGAATTGAGGCCTGCTGGTCAAGCTAAAGGGTGAGAAGGAAATGCACAGGCAGTGGAAGCAGGGACGGGTATCCTGGGAAGAGTACAGGGAAGCTGCCCGGTTGTGTAGGGATGGGGACAGGGAGGCCAAGGCGCAGCTGGAGCTGAACTTGGCAAGGGATGCAAAGAAGGGCTTCTACAGGTATGACAGCCAGAAAAGGAAGGTCAAAGAAGGCATACCCCCGATGAACATGACTGCAAACTGGTAACAGCGGATGAGAGGGCTGAGGTACTCAACAGCTTTTTTGCCCCAGTCTCCACTGGTAACCTCTCTTCTCTCGAGTGATTGGACCGCAAGACAGGGATTGGGGGAGTGAAGTCCCTCCCACTGTAAGAGAAGATCAGGTTTGTGACCACCTGGGGAACTTGAACATATGGAATTCTATGGGACCTGATGAGATATATCCCAAAGTCCTGAGGGAATTGGCTGATGTAGTTGCCAAGCCACTCTCCATGATATTTGAAGAGTTGTGGCAGTCAGGTGAAGTCCCTGGTGACTGTAAAAAAGGAAACATTGCACCCATTTTTAAGAAGGGTAGAAAGGAGGTGGTTTCCTAGAAATACTTTTAAAATAAATGTAAATCTAGGGATAGAACAGACTTCTGTAAAGTAAGTGCATGAGAATGATGCTATGAGCAAACTATTATTAAAATGATTAATGGTTTGACTCTGCCTGAAGACTTAGGGATGTCAGTGAGCTGCTGTTAGTTTTCCTGTGGAAAAGCAACTGGCTAGCTGGAGACTCATTCTAAAGCTTTTGGGAGGTGTTGGGATGGTATGTATAACAAGAATGCCAAGATCATCCTTCCTCCACCTGCTGAGGAAAAAAAGAGTTGGCTACCTATTTTGGTGTAGTCCCATAAATGGAAGTCATATGTTGTGTTCTGTATCCTTGCGCAGCTAGTGATTTAATCACTTGCATCAGGTGTGAGCTTAGAGAAGAAGTTTGATTCTGTAGGCCTTAGTTGCTGGGTCATGAAGCCTGGTAAAACAAACATTCCTTTTTGTGTGTACTCCTGAAAAGATGCAACTCCATTGTGAGTGCTAAAGTTTGGTCTGTCCCTTTTGGACCAAACATCCAAACTGAAAGGATTAGCCTGGTAAAGAGATTGATAAAGAAACACAGAAATAAAATCTGAGAGGAAGAGGGAGAAGAAGCGAGGGGAACAATGAAAGAAAAGGGAATAGGTAACACGATGGTCTGGGACATCACACAGAAGAATAAAGTGAAGCCAGGAAGCATCACTGGCATGTGAAGTGGATGGCAGATTTTAATTATGCTGAGAATCACAAAGTTCAGCTTCTCAGTAAATATTTACCGTTTAGCACCTGAAAGTACTGTTTCAGTGTATTTACTACTGAAGCAACCCTAATAGTGAGCTACAGTTTCAAAAATTAAAAAAAAAAAGGTAATATTTCAGCTATCTGTGGCACAAGTAGTTGCCAGCTGGATGAAGCTGACAAGATAAACATATTTTCACATGCTTAGCTGGTTAAATGGCTAGGTATGCGCATCTCAATTGTAGCATTTAATGAAAAAAGCTCATGAATGTTCAGGAAAAAAAAACTTTAAAAGATGGAGTTAGTTTGTAGTAATAAGTTTGTAACTGATTTTTTATGTATACTGGGAGTGTGTCAGAAAGCAAGAAGAATCAATGTCTGTATACAGGCTGTTTGTCTTAAAGCATGATTTTAAATGTATCGGTGAAGAAATGCTTCTACAGGAGCATCCTTTATCTTCTCAGGATAGCATTATGCAGTCGTTCTGGAGAATACAGGCATTCTGATACAAGACAATTAAGACAGTGTCATTTGGGCTATTGTATGTAGTGCTCTGAAAGTGTGGTCTGTATGTCAGTGGTCTGCGTAAGCAAGTAAATAAGGCAAAACACTTTCATGTGTAGGCTTAAAATTGCTGTGCAAAGCTCCAAAAATTACAGGGGAGGGGAACAAGTTTAAAAATGAACAACTGGATGGTTTGCACAAGTCTTTGCATATCAAAGCTTTAAGTCATTGCACTGAGTTAAATTGAATGTCATGGTGACCTTACCAAAAACACAGGCATTCCCTGAAGAGTCATTCTGATGAAGAAAGCCGTCAGCTGTGTATAGCACATGTGCCCCCTGCATTCAGAGAAAGAACAGGGAGGGGAAATGGGTCAGTAGACAAAAGCATTTTTTGCTCAAATTTCTCATTTTTTCACTGTGGTGTAAACTTGTACCTGAAGACTTCTCACGGAGGAATTATTTACCTAATTTGATTAAGCACAAGACATGATTTGGGAAGGGAACATGTTGCTCTGCAAGTGGTTATAATGAAGTCTTTGGCAGACTGATGTACTTGACCTAATCAAGATATGACTGAAAACTACTTTTTACTGTTTAAAAGTTAGAAAAAAATGTACTTAATTAGGTTTGTATTGTGAAACTTTTTTTTTTATTAAGACTGTTTCTGTGCTTTAGGTGAAGGCACTCAAAGAGAAGATTGAATCAGAAAGGGGGAAAGATGCTTTTCCAGTAGCTGGCCAAAAACTAATTTATGCAGGTAATGAATATTCTGGAGATTCTCTATCTCAATCTACTTTATTTTTTATGTTCTTCTTTGATGTGAAAGTTAAGTCTTCTAAAGATTCTAAGTACTGAAATGCAAACAGGTTAAAAAAAAAACCTAACCAAACACAAAACCAAACCAACAACAAACCTCATTGTCAAAGGGAACTATTAATTTTGAATCAGAATTTTTCAGGTTTTAATACATGTGTGTCCATTGTTATCTTTGCTCTGATAGCATGATATGCTAACAGCTTTAGTCCTGTGTGGGATATGCTGTGTGAAGTAGAAATAGCTTTTCTTACAAGAAATCAGGGTTTCAGCAGATCATATCTTGTGTTCTGGGTTAACTCTTGTCTTTTGATCAGTTTTTGCTGTGTATACAGGAATGCTTCAGCTATATACCTCAGAGAATTAAAAATTAGATTGTTTCTTTTGTTTTAACAAAAGGAACCCACCACCATATCCTTGCTGTACAGAGGTACCAATACTTTTAACCTCTGTCATTAGAAACATGTATTATGTACTAGCAAAAAGCAAGCTAATGTCAGATAAAGACATGAAGTTACTTTATTTGAGCGAACCTACTTCAAATTTTTTTTTTTTGGCAATATTTTTTCAGTGTTTTCTACCTAGCCAGTCCTTTCTGGCACTAATACACAGGTCCAGTTTTTCATTGTTACTTTATGTTTGAACTTAAAAAGCCCTATTCCAATGCCCCCTCTAGTGCTTTTTCCTCTCAAACCGTGCTTGAAAGAAACTTTGGTCTCTTTACAAAGCAGTACAATGAAGAAGTAAACAATATTGGTTCTCCACTTCTAATAAGCTAAAGCCACTGATCACAATAGAAATATGCTAATGGAAGAGAAGTCTCTTCGTATTTGTACGGACTTCTCAGGACTATGTTTCTTAGCAAGTTTTATGTCCCTTGTACTTCAGTGAAGGGAAAGCACATCAAGAACGTGAAGGTAAAAGTCGCATGTATGATAAAGGAATACGAACAAGGCAGAAGGCCTTGTGCAATGTGTATAATTGCATGACACTCTTAATACTATGTTTCTGTGATTTAAAAAAAAGATAATCAGGGGTTGTGTAAGATCATGTGATGTGACGAGTATTTTCAGAAGCCAGAATATACCTGCAGCATTGTATAATCCTCACAGGGAGCAGGAAATGTAGGAAATACAATTTAGAATAGAGGACCATACAAAGATTGATTGTGGGTTTTTTTTTTTGGACAAGAGATACAACAAGAGTGTACTGATTACATTTTTACTTTGATTAAAATGAGCTTTAGAATTCTCATAGTTTGGTAAAGCAGAGTGGTATCCCAACTGAACCTGATTAAAAGTATACCAGTTGTTATTAAAAATGCTTGCATTTTTTTTTAAAAAAACGGATTACACTAGTCAGCGGTGAGGTGGATCTGTTGTGTTGTCATCTGTACTAGGGTAAAGTCAAGAAACCCTGAGAATGGTGTGTCCTGAGAAGATAGGATGTCTCGATACATACATTGTGCAATCTCTTTCCCCAAAGTGCCTATAAACCAGAAAATTGTACGTAAACCTGTGTGGCTTCTGAGTCAGGTGCTGCACCATCTGACACAGGTATTACTACTACTACAGTACCTGTAGTACGTTCTTGAGTTTTTGACGTGCAGGACTGGTGGAACCAGTAGAGAGCAAGACAGTGCCACCTCGTTTGTGTTCCAAGTGCCGTAATGCGTTTGGACTGCTTGATTTCCTTGCAATCATCAGGATAACGATGTGTGCTGCTAGTGTATTCCACTAGCACTGAGAATGGCTATGAAAGTGTGTGTTTTCCTCTCGAAATAGGGAAGTGGCTCTTGGCACATCTTCAGAAAATTAATAAAAAGAATAATTAAAAATCTAAACCATTTCCTGAAAATTCTGTAGTAGAAGTAGCTACTATAAAACTCACTGAAATACAGACTTCATTTTCTGATTTGTGGTACTGCCTCTAAATCAGCTTATCGTAAAACAAAACAAAACAAAAAAGTCTGTGTGGTTTAATGTGTTTCTTAGTTCTTGTAGATGTGAGACAAATCTACTTTGCCACAGTACCATCTCTGCTTATAGAATCATAGAATGGTTTAGGTTGGAAGGGACTTTAAAGATCATCTAGTTCCAGCCCCACTGCCATGGGCAGGGACACCTCCCACTAGACCAGGTTGCTCAAAGTCCCATCCAACCTGGCCTTGAACACCTCTAGGGAAGGGGCATCCACAGCTTCTCTGGGCAAGCTGTTCCAGTGTCTCACCACCCTTGGAGTGAAAAATTTCTTCCTCATAGCTGTTCTAAATCTACCCTCTTCCAGTTGGAAATCATTACCCCTCATCCTATCCCTACATGCCCTTGTAAAAAGTCTCTGTCCTGCCTTCTTGTAGGCCCCCTTCAGATACTGGAAAACTGCTGTAAGGTCTCTGCGGAGCCTTCTCTTCTGCAGGCTGAACAACCCCAACTCTCTCAGCCTGTCTTCACAGAAGAGGTGCTCCAGCCCTCTGATCATCTTTGTGGCCGTCCTCTGGACCTGCTCCAACAGGTCCATGTCCTTCTTATGTTGGGGTCTCCAGAGCTGGACGCAATACTCCAGGTGGAGTCTCAGAAGAGTGGAGTAGAGGAGCAGAATCACCTCCCTTGACCTGCTGGCCATGCTTCTTTTGATGCAGCCCAGGATACAGTTGGTCTTCTGGGCTGCGAGTGCACGTTGCTGGCTCATGTTCAGCTTCTCATCAATCAACACCCCTAGGTCCTTCTCCTCAGGGCTGCTCTCAGTCCATTCTCTGCCCAGCCTGTGTTTGTGCATGGGATTGCCCCGGCCCACGTGCAGGACCTTGCACTTGGCCTTCTTGAACTTGATGAGGTTTGCATAGGCCAACCTTGCAGGCTTGTCCAGGTCGCTCTGGATGGCATCCCTTCCCTCCAGCATGTCGACCGCTCCACACAGCTTGGTGTCGTCAGCAAACTTGCTGAGGGTGCACTCAATCCCAACATCCATGTCATGAACAAAGATGTTGAATAGTACCAGTCCCAGTACTGACCCCTGAGGAGCACCACTCGTCACTTGTCTCCACTTGGACATTGAGCCATTGACTGTAACTCTTTGAGTGTGACCAATCCAGCCCATTCCTTATCCATTGAGTAGTTCATTGGTTAAGTCCATGTCTCCAATTTAGAGACCAGGATGTTATGAAATATCAAAAGTGGTAGTAGTAACAAACAAATGTTTCTAGTTTTTTCTGATCATTTTTTTCATCCTTCCATCAAGGTAGCAGGATGTGGAATAGTTCTAGCATTTTCTAATGCTTTAGCCTTCTAGAACAAATTGTTAAAGCTGCAAAGGCACAAACTTACCTAATGCAGATAAAGTTGGTCTGTGGCAGAGAA
>VZSZ01000468.1:41533-73335 GCA_013398815.1 Ibidorhyncha struthersii | reverse complement strand
GAGAACTGTAGATAGTTGACTACGTCTGAAAGGCAAACAGAAGATAAGCAGGAAGGAATTTTCTTATTGTGTCTGGAGTGGGTAGGCAGGCATAAGTTATTCAGTTAAGCTTATTGTATGTTAAAGCCTTTCCTCTACATTACTTGTATCTGTGTTAAAGGTCCAATAAATCTTTCTCTAGGTTTAATACATCTGTTTTAAATGATTAGAAGCATCTTCAACATTTAATACATCTGTTTTAAATGATTAGAAGCATCTTCAACACTTAGGGCAACAGCCTTCAAGCTAACTAGTACTGTGGACATCATAGGAGGAAAATTACTTGTAGCTCTACTGCCAAAGCTTAATAGCCAAAAAACTTTTTGTAGCATTATTAATGTTTATAAATCTGCATAAAATGTGTTTTTATGGTTTTTTTTGGAACTAT
Organism: Ibidorhyncha struthersii; assembly: GCA_013398815.1. NCBI lineage: Eukaryota > Metazoa > Chordata > Aves > Charadriiformes > Charadriidae > Ibidorhyncha > Ibidorhyncha struthersii. Next base: position 72,908 of record VZSZ01000468.1, on the reverse strand, counting down.
GTTTATATGAGGAAATCCCAAGATCATTTATCTGTTAAATTACTTCTTAATTTGTATCTGCTTAATTTGCCAGGTAAAATCCTTAATGATGATACTGCTCTTAAAGAATACAAAATAGATGAGAAGAACTTTGTGGTGGTTATGGTGACAAAAGTGAGTAGTCCTTATTTTTGAAAAGGAAATTGCATTCATTTAATTCTTTTTTTCATTGTGATGAGTGATTGTATATGCCTACCCTTAAAACCAGTGGAATTTGATCATGTGAAAGTTTTGGTTGACAGTAAAAATAAATGCTTGTGTGAATAGAAATGAAATACAGCTTCATAGTCCGAGTTTGCCTGTGCTTATTCTTGTTGCTGTTCCGTGCTGAATGTTTACACCAAAGTAAAAATTTCCCAGTGGCTGATCTTACTGTTTCTTCTTTCTTGTCTGTCTGTGTTACAGTGTTACTATTAGTAACTACTAGATAGTTTGTTACTAAATCCTCTGTACAGAAGTTTTCCACTCTTGCCATGTTGCTTTTCAAAACTCATGGCTGTTTCTTTTGTCAAGCTTAACAGCTTAAACCAGTAGAGAAAGGATTCGTGTGCCGATCAACAAACCTGTGAGTTTTGAATGACTGCATTGGCAAATTAAAGGGAATGACTGTGATGTGTATTTGAAGTACCTCTTCTCTTACCAGTTGCCATATTGCTTCTAGAATCAAGCCAATGATTTTCTAGGCATTGCAGACCCTTGGGATCTCAATAAAAGTGGCTTCATCTCTGTCTTGAGATATGAAGTTAATTTTGGAGTTAGACGTCCTCCTGACACAGAAAAACTATATTCAGTTGCCCTTTGCTTCTATCTGGAACTGGCTCATTAGGTTCTCTGTTTGAATGTAACTGTAATTGCTGTCTCCCTGAACAAATAGCGTTCTAGTCTGTGGTTTGCCTGGCGAAGAGGCATTTATCAGTACAAGAAAACAGGTGCAGATGGGATTTCAGAGTACAGCTTTCATTTTGTTTATAGCAGAAGAAACATAGATCTCCATGAAGAACTGCTAGTTGCAATACCTTCTTATATTAAAGGACCTGTGTTTTGGAGTTAGGCATTTCTTCAGTGTTATGGTCTTTTTGCTAAGACTTTGAGCTAAATTTCCCTTTCCATGATTCTTTTCTGTATAAGACATGCTCTGTCACGTAAGCACAACTACTAACTTTGATGCTCAGATGTGTTTCAGTGTTTTCATCTTCAATTGCTTCTTAAAATGTTCTTTATCACACTCGTCATATTGCAAGCTATTTATTCATTCTCAACCTCTCCTTTTCTTTCAGACAAAAGGAGGAAATACATTTTTCCTAGTTTAAGCAAACATTGTCTGAAAGTGATTCACCTAGAATAAGTAGTTATGTTTTGTTAAAGTTCAACTATTTCTCCTGGTAAGGCAGAGGTGAGGGTCAGCCTTGTCAATCCTTAAGGTTATTCGTCGGTACGGGACTACAGTGATACAGCTTTCAAAAATGTAATTCTGTCCCTTAGCTGGAAGTTACATGCATTCTGAAAATCATAATTTCTATATAACAGGACTAGCTCTGCATCCAAGCAAAATTCATGTTTCCAATAAAGATGTGAAGGTTAAATTACAATTATATGCAAGTATTACCCACTCTGAATTTGCTGTAAATTTGGTAGTCCTTGATTCTGCTGGATTTTTGGTGCTCACTACAGAACTCAAGTATGTGAAATGTTACTTATGTAGTGCTTTGCATGCAAAGTAAAGCTTGTTGCAGGTTAAGCTTAATTTTTTTAGCATCTCATTTTCCAGCAAATATCATTCATAATGAAATGGGATTTCTGTCTTTATCACTTTTTTCCAAATTTGAGTGGTGAGAAAACCTTATGCTTGTTATGCTTGTCAGATGTCTTTTGACAGCTGTCTTCCTTTCTTCTGAAAAATGTGCTTTAGTAAAACACAAGGTTGTTTTCATGTTTACGGTATTGTGGTCTATAAATATTTAGATCTTATCTTTTCATTTCACTTCATACTCAAATAGTATGGCTGCTTAGGTGTCTAAATAAGTACTTTAGTGACACTGTCAGTTGCCTGTTTAAATACAACAAAAGCCATTACAGAGTTAATGTTATGCTTGATGTTGAGGCAGCAGTGTCAAACACAAATGGTCTTAACAGAACTTAATCAATGTGTTGACTGTAGAAAGCATGGGTTTAGGAGCTTTGTGCTGTGTCTGAATTCTGTTGTCCTCCTATAGCCCAAAGCAGCTGCTGGAGTGACTCAGCAGTCAAATGCTACTCCTGCTACTAGCTCGACAACTGCAGCTCCCACACCAGACACTGCACCAACCCCTGCTGCTGCCCCGGTGCCAGTTCCTATCCCTCCACCACCAGCACCAGATGCAGTTGCTTGTGAATCTGCACCTGTGAGTGTTCCTAAAGAAGAGAACACAGCAGAAAAAACACCTGAGGAGGCACCAGCTGCTGTCAGCCCATCATCAACTGACAGGTATGAATAAGCCTCCAAAAATGGCTTCCCTGTCCATTTCTGTTGCTTCTAGTTTTGATTTTAAGTTGAATTTTCTGTTACAGTGTTAGTCCAGTCATTTTCTTTGTTCTATATAATTTTTCTTTCTTAACCGTAACTTCAGTCTCTGGGTCAAGTATAATATTACCGATGGCAAGAAGTGCCCCTCCCTGCTTACAGCTTCTCCTGTGGGAAGTGTGGTCTTGGGACGAAACCTCTGGAGTGGAGAGTGAAATGACACAGGACTTGTGCTCCCATTAGGCATTTCAAAGTTACTGTGGCACAAGTTTATTTTCAGACTGAGGATATTCACCTGCGTGGGATCTACGGTTCACAAAGTTATTAAAGACTTCAGAGGGATGTGTCCTGTCCTGTTAATAGACCTCTGATTGTGTTTTGAATAATGTTGCTTAGATTTGAACCATAAGTTTTGTAAGGCTATGAGGCATAAGAGTATTGTTATAGTCTCTTAATTTCTGGAAGAGACTTTTCTTCCAAAATGTAGGATACAGTATTGCTCTTAATCATGTAATGTCTTAAAGCTACAAGCTTATTTGTTCTGAATGCTCCTTGGCCCATCTGCAGGTAGTTGTGGGAGTTGGGATAGCTTTTAACCTCAATTTTTTACATTTAAGAAAATCAAATGGAAGTTAGAGATTTCATCCCTGTTGTATAATGTGGCCTTTTTTTTTTTGCTCACTTTAAGTTGCTGAAGTATTGCACGGGATAAAAATGTTAACTGTAACTTAATGTTAACTGTAATTTAATGTTAACTGTAGTTGAAGTGCTGCATAGCATCAAGTCTTCATTTTTCATACACTGGTTTTCAATTATATGTGTGTTACTCATGTGAATACTGGTGCACAAGACATTAATTTTTGAAGTGATTGCATTTAAACACCATCAAATATTGATTTGATGATAAGGAAACAAAACTTGCAATTCCCTACTATCTTGAAAATGTCATCACAAATTTTCTTGCACTAAATACCATAATTAATGATTTAATTTTGCAATTCTGAGAAACTGACATCTTTTTAAAATGGAATACAAATGAAGCTTCATTTATCAGTCGCATAACTTAGAATTTTTTTTTTTTTTTAATGGGTGGGGGGTTTTGCTGCTCAGTTTGACCAGTAAGTTCAAAGATTAATTTGAATCTTTGATACTGGAACAGTGCTTTCCAGGTTTAAAAGTGCAGTAAGGGAGCCTCAGTGTACATACTTAACAGGAAGCAAGAGAATAATTTGACAAATACATTGTAGTTACCACCTGCCTTCATTTCAGTGAGTACTGTTTGTTTCTGATTTGCTTTAGAAGCTAATTTACTAAGGCCTGTGAAGATTTATTGAGCCATGGCCAGGCAAGCTGGTGTCCTATTTTGCCTTTGATCTTTTTTAGTGGTAAATCTTACTAATGATAGATAATAGCGAAGCATTCTTGTTGGAACAAATTTTTTCTTACATAAAAATTGCATCTCTGTAAATGCCTTGTTAGATTTTTAGTGGCATCCTCGGAAAACTGATTCAGATTAATCTGATGATCTTTCACTTGCTGATAGGAGTTGCTGACTGGTAGCCTGATGCAAGGTTGCTGCAGCTCCATGTCCCCAGGTCTATCAAGAATCAAGATTGAACATATATTCCCAGTACATACACACAATATGTATATACTTATATATATGGCTGTCTGCGTAGGTCAAGACAGGCAGGAAAAAAACAGCACTCAAGCAACCATACATCAGTAGTCGCATCTTGTTCTCCTCTGGCTACTTGGGGCAAAGCCTACCAGTGCAAAATACATATGTACGAACATACAAATGAACAATATGAATTTCTCCAGTAGCTGGGCTTAGGCAGTCTGTTCTGATAGCTGGCCCCTAGATCTCCCAGTCTCCCAAGTTTTTGGTACCTGGGCATGTGACTGCCTGAGCCCTGCAACCCTGCTCCAGTTGCTGGTACTCGGATTCCCTTTGCACAGATACGCACGCATGTACACACAGAGGATCCACCCAGGAACTGCCTGTAGACATGCACTGAACCTGGTAGCTAGTCCCTAGATCCCCTGGTCTCCCAGTTGCCTCATTCATGGACACACAAACAGGTCTCTCCACTAGCTGGTTGAGGCCTATGACCTTACCAGTAGCAGCCCCCTGGATGTTACAGTCTTTCCAGCAGCTCCTCTCTCAGACCCTCCTGTCTCTCCAGCACCTGGCTCTCATAGACATTCAATACTGAGCTCTCAAGTGTCTTACCGTACTCACTGCAGCCAAGCTTGGTGCTTGCTGGTGATCGCACACGCACCAGCATATGTATGCACACAGAATATGCATGCACTCTAGTCTTCAGTTGCCGACACCACAGGCATGTGGACCCCTGTGGCCCCTTCTCCAGTCACTGGCACTGAGACTTCCATAGTGTCTGGTGTCTGCATTTGCTAGCTCCACAAATATATGGATCGTGGTGACTCGTGGTTCCCTGTCCAGTTGTGGGCACTTAGACTTCCGTAGACACGCATGCGTGTAGAATAGAGAGACCCCCAGGATGAAAAATAGTTAGAAATAGGAATTTAATTAGAAGGCAGGATGGACTGGTGATAAGGTGTAGGACATGGCCAGGCAAGTGCCATTTGCATGTGACTGGCCCTTTTTCTCCTCTTTTCATTCTCTTTACCCATGCTTTTCATCTGCAGGGTGCCTTTTCCCTGCCTTTGGTTTTCCCCCTAGATATCCCATAATAAGTCTTGCACAATCCCCAAATGCTTTTTCCTGGCACCCCATGGTGAGTTGCACCAACCTGGGGCAGTAATACCCTTGATCTGTAAGGACACCTGGAGAGCCTCTTCCGTTGACCGATCAGGGGCATCACCCTGAGCCCAAGGGGCTGATGCTTTACGTTGCAGCCCTGGGAGGAGCCAGGAAAGGGGCACCCTTGGCTCTGTCTGAATTAACTGGGGTTCCTCTGCCTGGTGGTGTGCCCCTGTGTTCCTTGATGTTCATGGAGGTGAGCCTTTAATCCTCTAATTCAACAGCTTTGATAACTTGCGATGAAGTAATTGCAAATGTTAGCAGTGTATATTGATGGGAAAATACTGAGATTTTAATAAGCGCTTATCGCTGACCTCCTTGGGTCCTCATTGAGGTCAAACTGGTGACTGTGGGGAAGCAGTTAGTGAGACTGCTGTGTGCTTTTGAAAATCCACCTTGTTCTCCCACCTTTTAAAGTATTCAAGCAACCAGATGGCTAATCCCTGAGCAGATGGACAAGAGCCAAACTACTGGGGGGTAGGGGGGAAGGTTTGCCTTGTGTTAAAAATGGTAGCATTGTAAGTTTGTAAAATCTGGTCTCACTATAAGACCAAAAGAGAGCTCTTTGGAAAGCTGTATTGGTCTTTTAGAAACAAAAGGGGCTATTAGAGTTACAGCTGCTGCTGCTTTTTTTGAAAAACAGGAAGTCTTCCAAAGTTTTGTAATTACCATTGCACTTGTCTTCATCTTACAGTACAACAGGTGATACATCTCGATCAAATCTTTTTGAGGATGCTATAAGTGCACTTGGTAAGTGGAGTGTTTTTTTAATGTAGACGTTATTTTGGTGCAGCAGAAACAAATGACGGATTAGCAGATGTTGACATTCTCTTCTGTATCTGTCATTGTTAAAGTTATAATCAAAGTACTTTTCTCTAAGACATGAAGTTGGTATCATAGAACCAGCATCAAGAATTTCTTTACTGAAGAATATTTCACTTCATATATTTTTATTGTGTTAAAGGAAGATCCTTATCATTCCTATTTTTTTTCCTCCATTTGCCTTAATTTCTCTTCTAACTATTCAGTTTGAAGTGGCTTGAATAGAAGACTGGACATAAATATGTATACACTTTTCTTTTCACCTTTACTTCCCAGTGTACAAGTCTGATAAAATGGCTGCCTTTATTATTCACTTGTTCCAGCTTTGACAGTGCTATCTTTTGACACATTTAGATTAGATAAATCCACCAAATCTGCTGCTATCTGGGTTGAGGAATGAATTTCTCCATATACTTATAGTCAATTCACTTTTCTTTTGACTGTTTAAATGCCTTTGTTTCTTAGTGGAATAAACAGGGTAAAAACAATAGGAAGTTCTGCCCCTCACTTATGGTGATTCTGGTAGCTAGGAAATTACTAGGCAAAACCACAACTCATTACTCCTACTTTAATTTTTGGAGTTTTTTTTTTCCTAATAGCATAGCAAATAAGGCACAGAAATAAGGGGGAGGTGGATTTTCTATTTTATCTTACCTCTGTAAACATTTACCTGCAACTTGATACAAAAAGTTAAACTAATTAAAGAGTTTCACTTACATTTTTGTGTTGGGGTGTGTGGATATATTGGAGGCAGGTGTTGCAATGAAGCAGCCCAAGGTGATTTAGGAGCAGTAGTAATGTTTTATATGTGTTGGTGGTAGCCACCAGGTTTGGTCTGTCTAACTGCAGCTTAGGTCTTGTGTTATGCTATGCTGTTTTAAGCTGATGAAATATATGAGCTGAGATAGCTGATGGATACTGCAGGATACAACCAGTAGAGTTCTGTTGCATTTTTAAAGTGACTGCAGCCACCAAAGGTACTGCAGGCTTCATTAACCATGCTTTATACCTTGGTGGCTAAGATGTGGTCATCACAAATACTCATGGTAACAATAAAGACCAACAAGTTTAATTAAACTGGTGGTCTTCATTCAGTTATATTCAGACTTGGAAAAAAATCTCCTTTGAATGTTACAGGAGAGCATCACCTCACTATCCATTTTGTATGAAAGTTCTTTGATCGGTATCTGATACAGTAAACCCATGTGTCCCTAACAGTTTGGAAATAATGGCCATTGAGTGTAATTTCCTGTGTAAGCATATTGCAAGGGTTATATGCCAAAAAATTTTCAAAGGCAATAGACATGAACTCTGTGGTTCTTTTTCTTTTGAAACTATCTTAAAAGGAATTTGCTTGCACAAATTCATGTAGTATGTTTTTACAGCCTAAGTAGAATACTAGGCGTGTTCTTACTGTGGCTTCTCAATTACATTGTCTGAAGATAATTGACTTTACTTTAAAAACAGGGATTGGTTTCTACTGAATTGCTTTTTTTTTGAGTTAGATATGCTGACTGAAAACTGATGTGGCTTTGTGTGCTACATGAAGATCTGCATGTCTTGCAGTTCCTGTGCAACCATATCTTTCACTGGAGCAGCCTAACCTTTCTTTAGGACATGGGACAAGAATTATTGTGGGGAGTGTGATGAACTGGATTTGAAAGTTAATCCAGCTTTAAAATGTTATTTGAAAGACAAAAGCAAAGATCAGAATCAGCTCAGCATTGACATCACAAACATGCCCAGTAGCACGATGTAGAGATAGGCCCGACTCTATATCATGACATTGCTGATGTGCAATTCCTGAATTATTATTCTTGGTCTTACTTTTGCACGACTTGTGTAAGTAGACTGTACATGGAATATGTGTGACTAAATATGCAGTAATTCTGTTTCCTTCTTTGGCTTTTAATGGTGGCTTATGTAGCAGTCTGTCCAGAGCAAGTCGACCTTCTTGCATCTGTTTCTTCTGTACCAAATCTCTCATACTGTTCTGACCTCTACTTAGCTTATATTGAAAGAGCACTACAGAAATGTTTCAGTAGTAGCTAATTAGATCAAAAGGTGTTCTGTCTGCTTGATTAGTTTGTTAGCTATAGTAAGGGTAAACTAGTGCTGTGTAAGAAAGAACATGAGCAGTATGTTTAGCAAAATCACTGTGTTGGGACAATTGTTGGCTTGGCTTTTTTGCTTCCCTGAAGACATATACAGAACTATGTGTCTTTAGAGCGAAGTTTAGGTTATTATTTTTCTTTGAAAAAAATGAAATTAGATGTAAAATGCTTGAGACAGTTGCTTGTTCAACAAATTCTTGTTCAGTGTTGACTACAACTGTTGTAGTTGTATATGAAGACATGAACTTACCATTCCTTAAACTCAGGTTGGCGCTATTATTTTGAAGTCTGAACAATAAATTTTCAAATTAGCCAAGGGTTGTAAATCCATTATTTATCTTATGCATAAAGCACAAGTAGCCCTGGGCTAGGGCTGTCTTGTATCCTTTAATACCTTTATCCAAAGTAGGAGATGGTATTTTAATGCTTGGTCTTGGTCTTGTTTTTTTCTGGTTTTGCATGAAGATAATCTTTAAGATGTTGCTTAATTACAGTTTATAATGGAATAGCTATTTTTTTTAATCGTTATGAAAAGAGATAATTTTCCCAATGATACCATTAGTGGAGTGATTAGTTGTCCTTAAATATATAGTGTGTGTACCCTTTTGTCTTGATGGCTGCAAGTGTGGGCTAGTTTTAGTCCATTTATGCTGTAAGAGGTGGGGGATTTGATGTGATGGATATCTAGTCAAATACACATGAATTAAATGCGATAACTTGTTCTCCCGAACCCTCATTAAGTCTTGAGTGACTTTCCTAGATATAACTTGAAGTCTTCTGCCTGACTTGCTGTGGTCTATGTTAAATTGATTAAATGACTTTGATCATCATCTGCATGTAGCGATATGCAGTTGTAACGTGGTCATCACTGTTTGTCATCTGTCTAGCCATAGCATAATGTAAAGTCTTTATTGGGAAAAACCTCAATGGCTAACAGTTTAACAGGCAGATTTCTGCCTAGAAAGTTTAATTTCCAAACTTATACTGCAGGAGACTCTTCTTGACAACATTAGGAACTGAGTGTTAGTTGAGGATGCCCTTGACCTTAGATGAAGGCGTAAAGAGGGAATATTATTTCAATTATGAGTACAGAAGTATCACAAGTGCTGCTTTTTTCAATAGAAGTTTGCATTGTGTTCACTACCCTCTACTATTCCAATCAAATGCATAATGAAACCACCAGAATATATTTCGAGTTAAAGCAACAGAACCATAGCAAGTTTAATATGAGCTATTCTTTACTCTTCAAGGAACAACTCAAATTTGTGTAGAAATGAAATTTGTCCATTGAAGCTTTTTTGTGCATTTTTCCTGTATTCCCTTAAATGGTGGTCATGTTACTTCTAGTGACAGGTCAGTCCTATGAGAATATGGTGACTGAGATCATGTCAATGGGCTATGAACGAGAGCAAGTAATTACGGCGCTGAGAGCCAGCTTCAACAATCCTGACAGAGCGGTGGAATACCTTTTAATGGTGAGCAGTTTATTTTACCTACAACTTGTTCTTTCATTTTTGTTTCGTCCTCACTAAAGAATAACTTTATCTTTGATTTACTTGTTATTTTGTATGTTATCCAATCAATAAGAGTAATACATGTTCATAGAGGAGCAATATCTCTAAGCAGAGCATCTGGAAGGCTGAGATTTGGATTTTGCGGGTCAGGAAATACCAGTCATCCCTAACTACCTCCATCACTTCTTTGCTTTTATTCTTTGTTGATTTGTATGGATGTGTATGTAAAGTATATCCAGTTACAGTGATAGTTTTAACTGCCAGTGGCTGGCTTAAGGAATGATTTTATCTCACATCTTAGTGACACCATTAGCTGTATTTTTGTATTAGTATCTGTAACATCACAAAGGCATCTTTATAGCTTCATTGTTTTTAGTAGTAATGCACAGTGTTCTTAACAATATACTTTCCAAACAGAAAGGTTTGAGAGATTTTTTGAAGTGTGCTTAATTTAACTGGTGTTTTAATTAAAGCAGTGTTTTGGAGAAGAAACAATTTCTCATTTGATAAATGTAGTTTGAAGAGTGAAATGAACTTCATTGGCAAGAGAGGAAATAGAGTAGCTTCACTTTAATGGAAATCTTGTGAGTTGTTTTAGGGGCTTTTTGGATTACTTGTCATTGCATACCTTAATCTGACAGGTGAATTGTAACCACCAGAGAATCTGTCAGGGAGCTTGTTGCTTAATCAGTATTTCTGGTGTGTTTAGTTTTCACTCTAGCATACCATTTTTCCCTGATGTGGCTTTTTCCTTGTTTCAAATCCGAACTTTATTAATAAATATTGAAGCTGGATATCATGTTCAAGTCCTTGCAAAATATACGTGGATTGAATTTCTGACAGATTGACAAGAAAACTGGCACCTTTACCTCCAGTTATAAAGCTTTGCTTTAGTTAATGAAGTTTTTCTTCAGTAGTTACAAGTCACTGGCGTGCTTGCTACTTATATGAATGGCCCCAAGACTTTGCAACCTGCAGTTTTTAAACATAAAATAAATGTTTTGAGTACATGAATGTAAAAAGCTCGGTTCCTATCTAGTACTGGGTCAACAAAAAGTGATAAATACTGTCATGTTCTAAGGGTGAATGCAGTAGCTCCCATCTATCTGCCATAAGTCTGGAATCTCAAACCTCTGGAATCTTAAGTGATAGTTTTTCATGCCTTAAAAAAGTTGATTTTACTGTTCCTTTAGTCTACATCTACCATAAATTCAGTGCCTCCTGTCAGTGTTGAGCTTGCCAGACATCTAAAGCGTGCAGTGCTTGTATACTCATTCTGGTATTTCCCCTGCTTTAGCTTCTTTCTGTTCAGGAAGCCCTGAATAGAAATAGAACATCCCTACGATGGACTTCAATACATGGCATGTTTGCCAAATAGATTAACTCTGACTGGTCTGAGCAGTTAATTTCTGCTCAGTAGGTCCTGTTTTTAAAATGAGTCCTTCTGTTGTACATGCTGGTCCCTTACTATTTCATGTTAGCCTTTACTGAGAATACCTTTTCTTTCTTCTTCCTCCCTTTTCCTGCTAGAAAAGGGAGTGGGGAAGAACAGTTGTGCTCTTAAAGACCTTATTAGCTGGCAGACTTCTGTTGTCCTTCTAGAAGAATCCCGTTGCTGCAAATTGTCTTTCTAACTGTTCTTGATCTGCTGGGGTCTAAATAAGTTCCTTACCATTCTGCTCCATCAAAAAAGCTTCTCTTTAGTTAGTACTGGTCCACTGATGACACTGTTCTTCTACCCTGTACTTTACCTGCCTCCGAACCATCATCAGTCTTATCTTTTATATAGTCTGCAGGGTAGGATTAGGATGTTGAGAACTAAGTGTATACCACTGTCCTGGTTTAAAGAATTGGTACACCAAAGGTACTCATAAAATGTTGGAAAGAAAATGTCAAGAGGGTATCCATGCTTAAAGTATAGCTGTTCCTTAAATGACCTCTGAAGATTCTATTTGTTTTCCATGGGTCAGAGGACAAGCTTTTCAGTTTCCATGGCTGAGGATCCAGATGTAATCCTATGTCCTTGAGCTGTAATCATGCAAGGAAGTGTCGATTCTGAAAGACGCTGTTTCTTTTTCTTTGCCCCAGACTTATCTTTGGAGGCATTTAGTTTCAGATCTCTTTTTGGTCCAAGGATTTCCTAACCCTTAATTATGAGTCCTACCTTTCCTCCAGCAACCAGACAGTTGGTTGCAGCTTCTTTGTTTGCAAATTTTTAGGAAACATTTTTTTAGTATAAGGGTAGTCAAACACTGAACAGGCTTCCTAGAGAGGTGGTTGTTGCCCCAAGCCTGTTGGTGTTCCAGAGGCATTTGGACAATGCCCTTAATAATAGGCTTTAACTTTTGATCAGCCCTGGAGTGGTCAGGCAGTTGGACTTGGATGATCGTTGTAGGTTCCTGCCAACTGGAACTATTCTATTCTAAATATCTACATTTCTTGGGCTGGGCCTGATGGGATTATTACCCTGTGGAGAACAATGTCAGCTAAAATTGCTCTGGTGCTCAATTAAACTGTAACTTGATTGTTTAATCTGCTATATTGTTTAGTCCACCATAAGACAAAAATGGCCTTTTTGCTGTCCAAGGAATGTTTACATTCAAAATTAATTGTATGTGAATTGGTATCATGCTTTATTCTGTTGTATAGTGTATGAATAAGGTGCATACACACCTCACTAGTCTTGTCTGATTACAATTGTACACAGTCTTGGTTATTTGGAAAGTGGTACTTCAAGCTTGTATTTAAGAGTTAAGATGATGTTCAAGATGACAAATCATCTCTGTATAAATTTGGTTGGACTTGTTTTCATAGTGCTTCCATTCAAGAGCAAACAAGGTTTAAACAAGCATATGCTGTTTGATCTGTGCACAGATTGCTGTGACAACATCTGCCTGTGAATAGGTGAAATCAACCAGTAATTTCGTGAGATTAACCCAAGTTCCTACATTATACTTAGGTTCCCAGAAATGACTGATTTGATGGGAAAAGGTATTTAAGCAGTTCTCTGAAAGGCATTGATTAGAGAGAGTTACCTAAGAATTATGTCATGAATGGAATTTTCTTCCCCCTCTGTGGAGAGAGAGATGTGTAGGCAAGATGACCAAGCTATAAAATGGCAATGAAGTGTGTAACAGGGAAAACTTGCTCTTATTCCTCTGGGTGGCTTAAACATGGACTTGAGGTGATTTATACCTTGATGTGTTTCCTGTCTCACAGGTAAGGCAAAGTATTGCCTGGAGCACTGTCCAGTTCTCCCTTTCTGGATGTGACCTTTATATTAGCTCTGGTTTTGTACTTTTTGTTCAGCTATAGTGATGGACATATGTGAAGAAGATGTTATAGCACCATTTTTAATGTACCACTGATTTCTACAGTAGGTTTGCCAAACGTCTTAATTGTCTGCTTACACTGAGGTTCTGTGATTATTTCCACCCACCTTCTTCCTTATGCATTGTGGTTGCCAAACTGAAGGGTCCCTTCATCTGAGGCAGGTGAAATATATTCAGTTATACCAGTGCCGCTACCTTCTTGGGCTTACCTGGATTGAGTATGCTGGAAGACAGTAGAAAAATGGAATTTTTTGATGCCCGGGAAACTGAGTGTTGTGAGGTAGAGGATATTGTATAGTCTTGCCCCTTTGGGGTTGGGTTTATCATAGCTCCCCTCACTATTACTCTGTGAGTATCAGGAGGTATGGTGCTCTGTGGACTCTTGACTCTTTTGGGTTCCTGTCGGGCAACTTCCCTTGCCTGTACCACCACAGCTTGTAGTCATGTAGGAATCTTTCTTGGTGTCTGTCCCATGCCAAGCTGCCAAAGTTTCTAGGCTTTAGGGAGGAGAATGGAAAGGACAAATTTGGTGCAAGAGTTCAGTGACAGCGGGCAAAGGATGATTAGTGTGGGAAGTTTGAAGGATTCCCATGCAGGAGAAAAGTACTAGAGTAATGTCTGTCTTGGTTGTATAACCCACATTCTAACACTGTAAGTATTCTTTTTTAGATTAGTCAGTTTCTTTCCCCTGAGCAATTAGTTCCTATATGAAGTTGTTTGCACATGGAAAATAAACAGTCCAAGTTCACTGTTTTTTTTTTTAACTGCTAAGATTTGGTAACATGCAGGCCTTTTCACACTTAAGATACAGTAAATGACAGTTGTCACGCTGTTTTGTTGAAGCAAAGAGGTTCAAAAGCCATGTTCTTGTATCTCTTGTTAATTTCTTTCCAGATTGTATGGCATCTATAATCTGACTGTTAGCATTGCGTTGCTATAATGTAATTTTATTTGTATAAACTAAATATACTGCTACAATATGTTATAGTGTTAACTTTTTAATTCATATCAAATATCTTAGAACAGGGTTCAAAGCAACTATTTGTTTATGGAGTAAAATATATTTTTAAACTGATGCAGTGCATGCTTTCCTACATTGCTATACAAACCACATATTTTTCTTGTCAGAAATAAATTACTTTTCTTACTGTATTCTCTTCCAGTTGTAATTGCATACCTATTGCAGCATCTTGCTTTGTATTTGCAGTGAAAGCATTAATGTTTTTTCTTGTGTTTTGAAAACTAAATAATACATGAAGTAAACCAAATATCTTTTAGCATTCTATAGGTAATTATTTGAACTGTGTCTTTAGGGTATACCTGGAGATAACCAGGTTGTGGCTGAACCCCCTCAAGCAGCAAGCACTGGTGCCTCTCAGTCTTCAGCAGTGGCAGCAGCAGTAGCGAATATACCTGCGACTACTAGTTCATTAGGAGGTAAGGAAGGTTATATTTAAGAGGATGTGATAAAAACATGCATTTAAGCATTCTCTGCTTGAGTGAATTTTACGTTCCTGGTGCTTGTGAACTGGTGAGAGTGAATTGGATAAGAGCTGTAACATGGAAATTCCAAGTGTGGTACTTGCTTGGAATGAATGGCTTGTTGTATGTGGATATATCTGGAGTAAAGCATGAAGTTTCTAAAAAAAATGCCATGAACTTGTACAATTCCCTTGATTCAGTATTCTGCATTTAAATGTAAGACCACAAAGATGTAGTGGGTTGTGTTTTCTCTCACTTACACTCTGGCTTCCTACTTCTGTAGCTAACTGTGCACTGTCAACTGTGACTATACTAATGCATTTACTGCTTGGAGGTTGGAATATCAAGGGAGAAACCTGCAATAAGGCTGTGAGGTGTAACACCTGAGGGACCTATCCATGACCTAGGACTCCTCAGTCAGCAGTGCAGCACATGGACAGAGCAGTTGGTGCCTGATGAGGAGAACTCTGTCTTAAAGGGAAATGAATACATGAAAAGAGCATAATCAAGGAGTAGGAAAGGTCTATCTTAGGCTGTGGCAGAGATGGTGTTCAAGATGTAAGCCTTGATAGAGGCCAGTGTTAAACATACAGGTAGTAGCGACAGGCACACATAACATTATCCTTAAAGAGAGAGTAGAGGGAGTGGGATATTTCAGAGCACTTCAGACACTGCTGTGTTCAAGGCAGTACCTAACAGTGTAAGATATATGGGAAGGCAAGACTTACTTGAGAAGGATGGAACCAACCTATTGGAGGAAGTAGAGAATTCTGTTGTAGGCATGGAGACAAGACAGTAGTCTGGGTAGGTGACTCTGAATGAGGTTACTCAGAGAGGAGGCATAACAAGAAAAGTGCTGGAGATGAAGGACAGAAGGCTGTTGGATCTTAAGAGAAGGCTGGGTGAAAAGAAAATGCATTGTTTAACCATAGGATAAAGAATTCTTAGAATCATAGAATTGTCTAGGTTAGGAGGGGCCTCGAAGATTATCAAGTCCAACCATCAACGTAACACTGCCAAAACCACCACTAAACCATGTCCCGAAGTACCACATCTACATGTCTTTTAAATACCTCCAGGGATGGCGACTCCACCACTTTCCTGGTCAACCTGTTCCAATGCTTAACAACCCTTGCTGTGAGGAACTTTTTCCTAATATCCATCCTGAACCTTCCCTGGTGCAACTTGAGGCAATTTCCTCTTGTCCTATCGCTTGTTACTTGGGAGAAGAGGTTGACCCCCACCTCCCTACAACCTCCTTTCAGGTAGTTGTAGAGAGCTTAAAGATAGAGTAAGTTAGCATGAGAAAGCATACTGTACTGTTGTTTAGTGAGGCATGTATTGTCTGTTTTCATGTCCTGTTTCTATCTACAGTTACAGTGTATGTATGTATTTTATTAAGAATATGGGTAACTTTTTAAAAACCATGTTATCTAATTGATTTTTCAGGACATCCACTTGAGTTTTTACGAAATCAGCCTCAGTTCCAGCAGATGAGACAAATTATTCAGCAAAATCCTTCTCTGTTACCAGCGTTGCTACAGCAGATTGGACGGGAAAACCCTCAACTACTGCAGGTGAATCTTAAAACAACAAAATGATGCTGCTAATTTTTATTTAGCTTCACAAGAAGGAGATAGGTTGGTGTTAGATGGGATAGTTTGTTAATAGCAGTTACAACATTCTATTGTTGGCTTTTCAGCAGTTGTACAGAACATATTTCTATGATATTAGGAATGAGTCTAAGTCTATAAGAGGTGCAACGGGCATCAGGAAGAGGGAAGGGTCACTGCAATTGGATTGAAGCATGAAATTGCGTTTCTCCTGGTTAGATTGAATCATTTTTCTCTATGCACTTTTTACACATTCTTTTGACTACTTGATTCACTGAAAGTAAATATTCTTACTTGCCTGCTGGCAGGCTTAAACATGTTTTATTTCAATATATTTATTTCTTTTATTCTCCTGCGCATCACAGCAAATAAGCCAACACCAGGAACATTTTATTCATATGTTGAATGAGCCAGTTCTAGAGTCCCACCAAGGTTTAAGTGGCAGTGATGATGGTGTCGGCACTGGAGGAGTAGTAGCAGAAGTTGGAAATGGTCATATGAACTACATTCAAGTAACACCTCAGGAAAAAGAAGCTATAGAAAGGGTGAGCCTTTCTTCTTTGAAATGTTGCTTGGCTGTTGCTATAGGGTGTTGACTCTGGTGCATGCTTAAAACATGCTTTAAACTTTGTTTATGCTCAGTAGTTCTTCATCATTGTTGATATTTTATATTTGATATTTCATAGCTGCTGTAGTCTTGTTTCAAATCACATCCCTTCTTGCTTTATAGCAATTGAGTTTAAAAATCTCTTGAATCCGTCTTACTGAGAAGATGCAGAGCCTTTTAAGTGATCAGAGGCTGTCTGTAATAATTGACGATTGAGTGGATTTCCCTCAGGAGTGAGAAATCAGGCAGTAATTCCTCTTGCAAAAGCCTCAGACTGGTACTATTCTAGATCATGCTGTGATAGGTTTCCAGGTATAAAGGTGTGTCTGCATGAGCACTGTTTGGAAAGTACTTAGATAATAAGAGCTCTCATAGTTAAGTAGATAGGTGAAGTCGCTACTTAACCCAGTTATTTGTCTATTCGTGAGAATTAGTTAATTACAGCTTTCTAAAAATACAGGTAAACATATCTATAAAAATAGACTTGGGGGTGGTGGATTGCATTCATAAATACTGTGTAACGCACACTGACTAAACGTGGATTTGCGTAGATGGCGTTGCCTCTGAGATTTTCCTGAGAACAAATTGTAAAGACATGTCATACTGTGGTAGCGGTTTTATATATCAAAAGCAGTGTTTTTCAATTGGCAAAGCAAAAGGTTATGTAAGGATAATCAGAAAAGAACAATTTTAAGATAGGTGTCAGTTCTTTAGAACTCAAGGCAATTGACAATTAATGAGTCTAATAAAACTGTTTGTCCATGTACTTCTTCACAGATCATCCTCTCTAGTCTGCTGCATTTCCTTTTAAAACCATTTTATGCAGTAGAGCATTACCTCTACAATCTGTCCCTGTATGCTTCTTCCCATTTCCATGAAAGACACACTTCAAAATTTAGGTGTAGTAGTATTATAGCTGACACATTCGTGCTGTTTGTAAGCATGAGATTAAATCTAGTATGGTTGGTAAGGGACAATAGGATAGTTTCTCACAGAGATTTGAGCTGCCCTAAAATGCCTTGCAGGTGCTGTGAGGATTTATATGTACTTCCCTTTGGCTACAAGAAAGATTGGTTTGCTGAATGTCTCTAAGTGCAGGCTAAACCCACTTCCCTTGGCACCATAATAAGGTCTTCTCTAGTATTCCCATCCCCTGTTGTCACTGTGTCCCAGACATTAATTAGTTCTTTGACTTCTGAAATACAGATTGCTCTCAACTTGCTTCTCATGGCTGCAATGTGTAGTCAATTCTTTAAAAAAATGAAAGTCCAGTTGGAACAATTGAAAGTATGGCTTAAAGTGATGTATTGGCCTACCTACTAGCAATCACGGGCTGGGAGCTTTTGTTCCAGGCAACTTTTGTTAAAAATCCTGAGCTTTGTATAATTGTTTAAAATGGGCATTGTTTGAAGTTTGTTTTTTTTTTTCTGTAGCAGTGCAGTGTGCCATTCATTCCTGATATTGCTGCGACCCAAGTCTGTTTTAGTGACTTACTGTGGCAGTGAAAGAAGAGTGAAACATTTTATGGTACTTCATTATACTCATTAAATCACTTTTTCAAGTGACAATTCTGGTTACTAAAGACAGAGGCAACATCATCTTATTCTTTGCTTGCTAAAGGCTGCATTGAGCTAGGCAGCAGTGTTTGTTTCAAGAAGGGCAGTAATTGCTTAAGTGGCATCTCAAGGTACTAGACATACAAATAAGCATAATATACAAAATGTACTTTCTAAATGTGTTTTTTTTCTTCAGTTAAAGGCATTAGGATTTCCTGAAGGACTTGTGATACAGGCATATTTTGCCTGTGAGAAGAATGAAAACTTGGCTGCCAACTTTCTTCTACAACAGAACTTTGATGAAGATTGAGAGACTTTTTTTTATTTCACACCTCACACCAGTGCATTACACTAACTTTGTTCACTGGGTTGTCTGGGAAATTTGGGCTTATATTCATAATGCTTGGTGTATGGCATATGGGGGGCAGAAAAGAGATTGTAGGAAACAGCAAAGAAAGAAGCAAGTGTGTCTGAAATTAGCAGATGGAAGAAAACACAGAGTGTAAAATAATATACAACCAAAAATCAGCTTCTGCAGGTAATTAGTTTCTTCTGTAAACAGTAGGTTAACTTTTTCTAGGTTTTCACTCTTATTGTACTAGTTCCAGAAATGTAGTGTAATGCCCTGCTTCATGTTCCTTTCTACTTAGTATTGGTGTTGGAAGTATCCTGTGCTACCTAGATTCTACAATCTGTATGTCATGGCAACACTGGGTAGCAGCTTTGTGAAATCTAAAAGATCTGAGCAAATTTAAACATGAATGCCAACATATGGGTAGTTATTTTGCTTTTTCAGATGTGTTAAAGTAACGCAAGAAGCGCAGTGTTCCGCTTAATGCTGGATTAAACACAACGTTACTTGCTTTTTTTCAAATGAAGACCCATTTCAGTTAAAAGTGTCTTGATCATTAAGAAACACCACCCCTTCCTTTGACCAAGGATCTCAAATGATCTGAGAAGCTATATACATACAGGTAAAATTATTATCCTGTTTACTTTTTGGGGGGGAAAAATGGTAAGTATCTAATTACTGTTCACGTCAATGTTACGTTGCAGTAAAAGTTTTCAAAGCAATAGATTGCTTGTTTGGTTTTGTTATACGCGCTCTTGTGAATTTAATATTCTTTTTCTGACAGCAAACAAAATGCAAGCTTCATTTTTGTCTGCTGCAATGAGACTTTGTCAAATCAAATCTCAACTTCCTACCTTGGTTGAATCAGCTTTTACAATACAGCTGTAAGCATCTGGAGATATTGGTGTTCTGTTGCTCTCAAGTAGATTGTGATGATAAAGCTATTTCTGTTCAGTGAGGACTCTTTTGGTTTTATTCACTTTATGCGGAAGAGAAGTTCATAACTTTGAGGTATCAAGCAAATACTCAAGTTATTCCAAACCAGAAGAATCTGCAGTCATACCTCTCTATTGAAAATATGTTCTGCTTATAGTTTTATATCTTAATTCTTGGTACCTGCTTGTCATTTATTTTGTTTAGTCATCATAAAATGTAACAATCTTCTTTTTTTAATATAGGTTGACTTTTAGAGAAAATTTTGCCTATCATTGCAATGCTAGCAGTGAAAACAAATTCTAATTTAATCTAAAGCTATGATGTCCAGCATTTCCTGAACACACCTTGGGGATATTTTGAGTTCTTATTGTTGTATTCCAGTTTACCTGGATTACAAATGTGTCTCTACAGTACATATTAGTGGTACAGCACTGAGCTGTTGTACCATTAATGATACTGACAATTTAGTGGTACAACTCAAAAATGATTTTCTGCTTAGGTTTTGTATCAGTAGATTAACTACTTAACTACTACTTAAGCTCAAAGTACAAGTCAAGTGTCTTGAGAGAAATGACTCTGAAATGTTTGTATTTTGTTTCTTCATTGGTTGACTGTATTCTGTTAAATAATTATCTGCACAAAATAGTAAAATGTATTAAAGCCTTTTTCTTTCTATCCTTAGTTATCTGTGATGTTTTTCCAGATAATGGGTCTTTTAATTGTTCAGATTTTATTCTTTTAAAATTTCGTACGTGTATAATGTCAAAGTGATCAGTAGCACAACCCAAATCTGTCAGTATGAGGTGTGATATCTCTAAATAGAAAATAAGTCTTTCATAACACTTTCATTTTAAAGAACTTAGCATTAATACTGGAGTCAGTCAGTAGACTTCAGCGAAATAGGATTCTCAGTATATTTATGGACTGGAAGAGATGGATTTTGATTTAACACTCTGCTAGCAAAAAAGAGCTATTTTTTATCTGTAAAAGAACCAGCTGCCAGGTACTTGAAAAATACCAAATTGATACAAGGACTTCTTGAATGTACTTTATTACATAGCTAATACCTAATTAAGACAAAAGCTTTTAGTTTGTGGGAGTCTTCTGTACTGATCAAACTGCTATCAGAAATAACCATTCCTTCTCTAGAGGGTTGGAGAGTAAAGCAGGAGTGCCTGTGGGTATTTCAGTCTGCTCCGTCCAAATTTAATTCTGAAATGTTTACTTATTATAAATGTATTTGAATTAAAGACTGTTGAGCTTGGCCATTTATAACTTTGTATGCTGAGTGACTGAGAGGTTTATAGCTGCTGTGGTTGAAGCCTTGCTAGTAATTCTCTTCACATTTTTCAGCAGTGGAACTGTGTTTACGTGACTTCTGATGAACAACAGGTGTCTGACCTTATATGCTAGCAGTTCTCTATTCAATAGTGGGATACTTGCAAGAGAGAATCATGTATCTCTCTGTAGCTGCTGCCAAAAGGGCAGAATATATGGACCTCATATGGTGTTGAGAAGGCAAGTGTGACCTGAGCAAGTTAGGTAAGTTGCTTAGGTATGCTGTGTCTTGTTTTCTACCAAGTACTACCAGGAATTGTCTGTACAGAGTGCTTTTCAGCTTCTTTGCTGCGGATCGCTTAGGGATTTGGAGAGCAGTCTCCTCAGGGCTTTGTGAACAGTAGCTAAGAAAATCAAGTGTTTCTTCCTAAGTTTTGGTACTGGAGTCCTTACCTTTGTTATAAAGTTTTAAAGTATCTGCTTAGCGAAAATCTATTCATGATGCACTTTTAATTGGGATAAAAAAATTACTCTTAAGTCCTATTAATTCTATAGTTGTTTATTCTGTTGTCCTATATACAGTTGCATTTTAATGCTATGGTTCATTAACCTTGTCCAGAATCCTCTTATGAATCTAGGTAAAACCTAAAAGATTGGATTGATGATGTGCTTTATTCGTACCACACTAAGAGAACTTTTTAGGAATGTGAGGTAATCACATGGCTCTGATTTTGAAGTGTTGGATTGAGCTTTACTTCAAGAATACACTTGGATGAATGAAATTGGGATATACAAAGCCAAGTCCTCAAATAATAATGTAAGCACATCTGTGTTTTCATTGGTGTTATAGTTTGAGGAGCCCACAACAATTTATTGTCATTTAAACAATTATTCTATCACCTTATGACCCGTCCCCACCCAGGAAGGGGAATCAGGAAAAACAAGGAAACTCAAGGGTTGAAATAAAAGGCCTCAGGGGTCCGGCATTGGGACAAGAAGTTCTCAGGATGGCAGCCATCACAGGAGACAGAGAACTTCTCAGCAAACTTTCTAATTTATATTGAATGCGACATTTCATGGTATGAAATAATCCTGTTGGCCAGCTTGGGTCAAGTTCTCGGGTCTCACTCCTCCTCATGCCTGTACCTTGCTAACTCAAAATCACTGAGACCTTGAAACTCATATACCACAGATGGCTTAAAGTAAGTATTTTCCCCAGTTCAGACACCAGAGTCTTCTAAAAGTGCAGTTTATCCTAGTGTTAGAAGAGACTGGTATAATGGTATGGTATAATTCAATGGAAGCGGTAAGATGGAAGTGAAGAAAGAACATCTTAGTCATTTACATTTTTAGTTCTTTTTCCTTGCCTGGCTTGGGATGCCAACAAAGTATTCAGCACACTGTTTTGAAAAAAATTGTTTTGAAACTACAGCTATCTGGTTATGGAGCCACAAATTATAAAATTCTGTGACTTCACTAAACTGACCAGAACAGTAGGCTTTTTCCACCTGGGATGAAATGATGTATGGGAATAATTTAATTATTAAATTACCGCAAAATGTATGGCTGATCAGTATTGCTGATGGTTAGAATTTATGGCTTCAGGCTGTAGCTGATGCTGCTGGCTTCTAATTGTCAAATGCCAGTGCTGTATTCATGTATTTCCTCATAGGATATATGACCTATGAGGAAAAAAAGGACATTAACGTTCTTGGTTCTTGTTAGCACTCAACTTCTTTCCTCTTTCCTGACAGTGGGACTACTGGCTAGGCAAGGAAAATAAATATTAATAACACACACTTGAACTCCAGTTTTAATCATAGCACATTTTATGAAGACACTAGCATCTGTGGCATTTCCTGTCCAGACTACAAATTAACAGACACGTGCATATTCTTCAGTAATAGTAGCAGTCTGGAAAAACAGTAGTAGACTCTGAAGATAATTATCCCGACTTCATCTCTTTGCTTTGGCATTTTCCTCAGTGAACCCTTACAAAACAGTATCTGCTATAAGCTTTCGTTTGCTGAAAGTCTAGCGCTAAAAATAGTACTTAAGTGAAGGTTTTGTGTTGTGTATGCCTATGCAGCTGTGCCTAGAGATATAGAATGCAAAGTTTCTCTTGCTTTCAAAATAGGTACCTTTCTATTTTGATGTGGCTCAACACAGCAGTGCAAAATCTGTGTGTTGCAGAGGGCAAGGAGCAACATCCTTGAAATTCTTGTTGCCTGAGATAGGGATTTTAGATGTGATAGACTAGGAGTAACCAAATATTCCAGCAGACGTTTCTGCCATCCCAGGGGAAGGATTCATTGCTGTCCTTGTAATGTGAAGCATTTGACTCTAAATGTGCAGCAACCAAAGATGAAACAATGGGGCAATGTCTCCCAAGTGCCTGTGTGGCTGTATCTGTAGAATTGGTCAAAATCTTGTAAATTCAGGTACATATTTTTAATTATATAATTGAATTAAGCATGCTTTTCTTCCCCCAAACCCTTGTTGTTACCCTAAATCTCCAATTTTTTTTTCTTCTCTTCTCTACCGGAGAAAGTATGCAAGCTGCAAAGGGAGTGCAGTCAGCTCCCATTAGAGAATGGAAGAACAAGGTTTCAGAAGCAGAAGTTGAGGTGTTGAATGAGGAAATGGTCAGTCTTCTGGGTGGGATATGAAACAAAACAATGAGTGCTGAGTACCTGGGATAGAGATTTCCTCTGCAGGGAGATTAGGTTGAAGGAGTCTGCATCTGGAAGAGGCAGTAGTGTTTGTGAAAGGGCATGCCTGAAAGTGTTATACACTATGTTGATGGTTGAGGGGAGAGGAGTGGAGTGGTGTGGCAAGACCAAGTGGAGAGTCAGCTGATGAGCAGACTTTTGGTGGGATTCTGCATGTATAAATAACCAAGAGTTAGACTGATAAGAGAAGTTAGGAACAGGATTAAAATTTATATTCAAGGACACTTAAAAGACAAAGAAATGATGGGTACCTTTTCAGCCAATAGCTCTTTGTATAGCACTTTGCTTCTAAAACCAGCTCTAACTGAAAGGTGATAAAGAGGTTAGAAAAAAAACAGGACAATAAAAAGAAACAAACCAGTTTGTACCTTGGCACAGATCTCACAGACAACGGGTAGTCTTGGATAGTGTAGCAGCACTGAGGTGCTCCTGCTTAAAGGTGGAGAAAAAAAGTAATTTGATTTTTATTTCTAGTTTCACATTACATTGTTAAGACCTGATCTACTCTTTGAGTGTCTTCAGAAGCCTTTCAAACTGTGTGAAGTGAGAAAAGTGAGTGATCCACCTAAAGTGTGCATTTCATAGTAATACTACTGCTTGCTTTATTTGTATCTCCATGTCAAGTATCAAATTCCCCTTTGGCAAAGGGCAGGATTATGCAGCACACCAATGGAGCAATGCTGCAAAGTTCATTTGGACAACTATTTCTGATGGGATTATGCCTCTTGAGTGTGAATGTAATTTGTGACCCGTGAGTACGTGTCTTAAATTGTAAACTGTGACCTGTGGGAAGCTGCCACAAAAACTGGGAATACTCAATCTCAGAAGAGAATCAGGGTTAAGATGAGAAGCTATCAGAATGTATGAAACCCAGCTATAAATCAACAGAGCCATATTTGTTTCAGCTACAATAAGAAGTTAAATTCTTGCTATATAAGTACATAGCTATATTGGTTTTCACATTTCTCAGAATTTTAAGTAACTGGCTCACTGGTACACAAATACTAAGGAGGTAAAGTACACAAAAGACCATTTTCTACACCTGGTTAAAGTGTGCATGCAGTGCCTAGGTCGCTGTTCAAAGTCAGTGGCAAATTGACATTCTTAAAACACTGAACACAGTTTGCTGTCAGCAAGAGTGATGATTTTGTTCACATGCAGGATAGCAGAACGGAGAGCTGTTATTGCTGAATACAGCTGTTTGGCCTGACTATCTGTGGGAAGGGCATGTCAATAGCATTTAATGGTGGCTTTGTTGGCTGCGGCTAGCAATGAGGGTAGTCTGTGTTCAGAATTCGTTTTGCTTCAGAGTTGTTGGAAAGGATCTGTTGCGTTGCGAACTTATTAAAGAGTCAGCTTTGTCACTTGTGAAATGTATATCCTACATTGCTTAAAGGGGTGGCTAGTGGAAAGCTAAGAATGCAAGTGTGGAGAACTGAGAAGGTCACGCATGAAGTGATAAGACCTTAGCCTTTTTTTAGGAAGAGTCACATTACTTAAGCACAATGATGCAAAGTGAGGCTGAAGCTGAAATCATGCATTTGATGCACTGTATCTACTGTTCATGCCGTCAGGTGGCAGAGAGAAAGTGGTGTTTTTAATACGAGAGAAATGTCCTGTTGGAAGCTGGTGTGGCAAGAAAAATAGGTTTGACTACTGGGGCGTCTTTTAGTGCATAGGCAGAATTCTGCCATCTTCTATCTCTTTAGATTTTGAAATTGAAGGTACTGCTGCAGTTTCTTTTTATTGCTGAGGTTTGTGGTGTCTTTAGAATGCTGTATTATGCCTTAATAAGCCTTAACATGCCCTAATAATACCTTTTGAATGCCTTATATCTAAGTGATTAAGCCTGTGTTTACATAAATATGTATCTTAGTGGTAGGATGTTATTTGCATGATGGTGGTTTGTAGGTGGAGAAACTGCAAGCTTGTCATCATGTTACTGTTTGTTAGAAAAAATTCTGTTTGGCTGTCACATCATTTTCATAGCCTGCACGGAACAGTTAGCATATTTTACAAGTCTCTGGAAGATTATTTTTGTCCCTCTTTATGTAACTTCTTGGGAGTTTTGCTTTATGGCAAGAAGAAAACAGGTAATTTGGAATGCTGAGGCAAGTGAAACAAAGTTTTCTATATACTTACATTTTACTAGATTCTGCTAATCTCTAGTCTTGTGTGTTTGTAGACACTCCAGTACCATGAAAAGCGCTGCAATTTTTTTCTTCAGTAGAAACAGTAGCAGGGTCATCATTACACAGTGGCCTTAATCAGATGGAAGTATAGGTTGCTTAATTTTAATCCTCCTCTCCCTTCACCTCTGACCCCAGCCACAGTGTTGCTTGTCTTCATGTTAACACTCGGATTTTGTAATTGTGGATTGAACTACACTTGGGAGATGAAAATGAAGAATGAACAGTTCAGCTGTCAAATTAAATTAGCAGCTATGAAAGTGTAGATAGAGGTCACACAAAGCTGATCAGGCTTCTTGCATGGCTGGCTTACAGGGTAACTCTGAGAAGAGGGGAGAAAGGGACAAAGTGATTCATTTTGCATTTGGGGCAAGAGAAGGTAAAATGTTTACCAGGTGAACGAATGCCAGGAAAATGAAGCTCTGCTGGTACTGTAGAGTTTAAGTCCTAGGTTAGGGAGTCTTAACAACATGCAAATAAGGTGTCTAGAGAGGATAGGTACCTCAACAACCTCTCTGTTGTTTATGTGAGGGTTTTTACAGACGTATGAAAGTATATGCAGCTTGCAGTATCAGGGTTGACTTAAGTTATTACTTATACTGAAAATTGCATCACCTTTGTCACGCAAACTGAGTGCAACCTCATGATACCAGAACGTATACTACTTCTTAATGAAGCCTGTTATCCCAAATCTGATCATGTAAATCTGAGAGCAAATAAAACTTTGGAGGGCTTCAGTTTGTCTGAGGAAAATAGACTAGAGCTTGGTCCTGTGCTTGATCAGAGTACAGGCTGTTTGGCAAATCTGAGCAGCTTAAATAGTGTAAAGGACTAACAATTATGCTCAGAAAAAGTAATGATTACAAAGAAGGTGGGATGTGGGTTTTGAAAGTATTTGCCATCCTGGGACTTCGTGGAAAGATAACTTCACTAACTGAAGCTCTTGGTTTACATCCTCTATTCTAAGATCCTCTGAACAGTTTTTTTTCTAACTTTTCAGCTGGAAGAAAACTTCCCGTGCTTGCTGTCTTCCTGTGACTGTCTTTTGGGGTTTTTTATATATGTTTTAGATGGAAAACAACTTTGTGGTTTTGGAAAATGGTACTGGGGGTAAGGGTAATGTATTATTTTTTCAAATTCTTTTCATTGGGCAGAGGTACTAGATATGTAGATTTTCTTGGATGTAGTATCTTTTTTTTTTTTTTTTCCACCTATGTGCTTGGGTCCAGGAAGAGGAAAAATTATGAGGGTTGAGGTTTTTTTGGCTTCCAATGTTCAGTGCTCAGATAGAGCTTCTGTGATGCAAGAAGTCTGGAAGTCTTGTCTGTATCCATCATGCCCGTGTCAACAAATTTCAGAGCTTGTATGTAGCAAGTTAATGTTTCTGGTCTGTGCATAAACAATTATCTGACCTATTCTGAATATCCTGATTTTACCGTTCATGCACAGACCACTTGTTCGTTGTAGGCATGGGAAGGTGGCTGTTCTTGACTGCTGTGAGAAGTTGGAGCACTTGAAATCTGTAGGCTTGAAGTGTGGACTGGACCAGTGGAAAGGAAGAGAGCACAGGGAATCAGGCTTTGATGAAAAGAGGCAGAGTTTTTGAGCCACTTGGACTGAAAACAAACAAGAAAATGAGGCTATACTGTGCTGCCACAGTAAGTTCCATTTACAAGTATGTAAAACGTGAGGTCTCCATTGATGGCATTTTTATTAATTTCAATTTTTTCTCCTCGCTTATATATTATTTTGAGATGTTCAATTTCATTTGGCAGCAATTTGTGGGTCTTCTTGCAGATACTGTGCAGATCACGGGGCATGAATCGCCAAGTTATGGCACATTCAACTCTGGAAATGAGTCCTGAGAATCTGGAGCATCACCTCTCCTCTGCTCTCAGCAGATATCTGGGAAGGCTATTAACAAACTTCCTGTCATCTTTTTCTCGTTGCTATTCTGCTTGAAGGATAATATAATGGTTACAAGCTGCTTCTTTAGATGAAGTGGAAAGGCTGTTTCGTTTTGACCACCATCTGTGAACCCCGAAGGGAGCGAATTTGAATCACTTTTTCATACGGGCAACCTTAACTTTATGGTCAGGTTGGCAGATGGATGTGCTGTTCACACAGGATCATTTTAGGTTTCAGGATCATTTGTGTCTGAGCTTATTTGAATAATGGAGGACATTGTTCTTAATATCATGAAGTAAGATTCAAGTCAAATGTTGGAACAGGTTGCCCATAGTGGTTGTGCTGTCTCAGTCTTTGGAGGTCTTCAAGTCCAAACTGGTTGAAGCCCTGAGCATTCTGATATGATCCTATGGCTGACCTTGTTTAGAGCAGGAGGTTGGGCTTAAGGATCTCCCGTGGTCTCTGATCCAGTGTCTCAAATTTAAGTACTTCCGTCATGCAACCTTACCATTCTGGTGGGAACATAACTTCTGTGAAGGCTTATCCTCAGTTTCCATATCCTGTCCTTTCTTTTGTTTGTTTGGATTTTCTTTTAAAGTGTAGAGGCTGACTAAAAAGCATTCGAATATTCAATTCTGCCACCTTTGTGCAGTGTCTCTTCATATTTTAAGCAGACCTGTAGAACTTAATAAAGCAAGTTTGTCTGACACTGTTAGTTCTTTAAAAATTCATCAGTGATGTCAACAAAAATTAAATTAGGCTTACATGTATTTCTTTCTTAGGTTCTGATGTGTGAGGAAAACAAGTTGCAGAATCAGGTGGAGTTAGCTGACAGTTCTTATCTGATGATGTGTGACATTACCATAAATTGCAAAAAGGATTTTTGAATGGTATATAACATAAATCCCTATGCATCTCTGTATCATTTACTGTAAAATTGTCTGGCATCCTCTACCTGGTATGGAAGCAAATGCCCATTTGGTTATTTTCAAAAACATTGCTTCCACAAATGGGCTTACTTTCTCATCTCTCCTCCTGCAGCTAAAAGCATCTGTTAGTGTTTGTGAAAAATCTTCTTTTCAAGAGGCAAAAGCCCTCCCAAAAAGCTTAATTGAGTGGCAGGGTTTTTTTAAACAGATCATCCAGATGAATAAGAACATGAATTTTCTAAAAGTGTAGACTGAAGTAATTTTAGAAAATCTTACTAGAAAGCCCTCACTGGTTTTGGATCAGCCATACAGCCATACATCTTGTTCACTCTGGGGTGGGAAGAAATGAATAGAATAAATCATAAATATCATACAGATTTCAATGACCTAACTCCCAGGCTTGGCTTGAGGAGAAAACCAGTTGAGTCCCTTGGGTGAGTTGTCAGAAGGTGGGAGAAACTGCATAGCGGAGTCCCTGTAGGCTGTAACAAGGATTGCTTAAAAATTATGTGCCAAGATTGTCCTGCTCAAGAAAGAGGGTAGTCTTTCACAGTGTACCTGTGTTGGGTTTTCAGACCATTCTGGTGTGCGTGGAATAAAGCAGATGCACAAGCCAGTGCCTGCAGTTCCTGTTTTTGCTCTGTGCTGGTGTCTGGCTAGATGTCACTTCCCTTGATGTAGGACTGCCATGACGGATTGCCAAGATGGGTTCATTTACTCTGTTGGGATATCTTTAAGTTCAGTTAGTAACATTGGTGATTAAGGGGCAAGTGGCACAGTGGCATTTCTAAACAGCATTAATTTTCTTTGTTAACAAGTTATTTCTTTGGGTGGAAGTTGGGAAGAGGTGGAAATCTGTCCTACTTCTTGTAGCAGCTGGTACTGAAAATTTAGAAACAAAACTGTTCTTTCACCACTTACCATTGTGCAGTGACTACTTCTGTCGCATCTTCTCCTCAGGTTTTTATGCTTTGGAACTTGCACATTCCAGCTGTCTACAATGAAAAATGAGGCTCTTGTTATCCTGAATTGGTCTGTCAATCCACAAGGTGTAAAATAACCTAAGTGTTTATCAAGGCTTTTAGGAGCCAGAAGGTCAAAGCTCCCTTTCATCCACAAAAGCAATGCATTTGCTTCTTGGGAGATGCTTGCTAAAATGTCTTCTGATCCTTTGAGGTTGAACTGCTTTGGTCTCCATGCCACTAAAGCACTTTGTTCAATAAAAAATGACAGTATGAAAAGGAATGTCCATGTGGAAGCTTCTCCCAGGATTTGTCACCTGATAGTCACTGAACAATTAAGAGCAGATTGGGGGTGGGAGGAAGAATTCCTGTTCTGGAATGACAGGGCAGGAGACAGCACCAAATGAGGTGCTGTAACTGTCTGTCTACTATTTCACTTCAAAGGACCCTCTCATTATCAATCCTGAAGTTGCCATGCACCTTTCTAGCTGTGAGAAGTGGAGGGACAGAAGAAAGCATTTGCTTCTCAAGCCTGTCTCTCTTGCTAATGCACACAGTCTATCTAAAGCCTATAAATTCTTGAACTCGTTCCTGAGTGCTAAAAGTGTCTTGACAAACCAATAAACAGAATTTTCTGCAGTGGATGCAGAAAGAAATATTCAGGCTAAGAGAGTATTCTGCTGTGTTCCTGAATGAAGGTCTGCATTTTGAGTGCCTCTCTGCCAGGCCTATGTCCGAATTTGAGCCTGAGCAGACTGAGGAGGAGGCAGTAACTGAAAGAAAAGCCATGCACTGGATGGGTACTCAGTGCAAACAAAAGAGCCATCTGCTGACCAGACACTATCATATTGTACCGGGTTTTCTGACAGAGAAAACAAATAGTCGTACTGCTGTTGTTTGTGTGAGAACAATGTGCTTGGTGCTGTGAAGGACTCCAGATGCACCCTGACAGTATAGGAATAAATCTTTCACACCGTTAGGTTACTCCCTGATGCCAATCTGAGATTCTGAAAATAGTCTTGTCTGCCTTTTAGACTTTTATACACTATAAAGCAGTGACTTGTTTGCATGATGCCTGTTTTGTGTACATCTCTTTGATTGTATTAGCAAGTTAAAAAACTTGTAACTGCTCTCCTTTTTTCCATCTCTTCTGGACCCAGTATTGGAGAATGCCTTTGAAACAATCACTCTGACAATAAATGGAGACTCCATGGTGACTGGAAGGGCAGCTCCTGCTTGTCTAACCTGATCTGCTTCTATGACAAGGTGACCCACTTAGTGGATGAGGGAAAGGCCGTGGATGTTGTTTACCTGGACTCTAGTAAAGCCTTTGACACCCACAGCGTTCTTGCTGGAGAAACTGGCCGCTCATTGCTTGGATGGGTGTACTCTTTGCTGGGTAAAAAACTGGCTGGATGGCCGTGCTCAGAGAGTGATGGTGAACGGAGTTAAATCCAGTTGGCAGCCGGTCACAAGTGGTGTTCCCCAGGGCTTGGTGCTGGGGGCAATTCTGTTTAATATCTTCATCAATGACCTGGGCGAGGAGATCAAGTGCACCCTCAGTAAGTTTGCAGATCACACCAATTTGGGCAGGAGTGCTGATCTGCTTGAGGGTGGGAAGGCTCTACAGAGGGACCTGGACAGGCTGGATTGATGGGCAGAGGCCAATGGTATGAGGTTCAACAAGGCCAAGCGCTGGGTCCTGCACTTGGGTCACAACAA
>VZSZ01000468.1:18547-30004 GCA_013398815.1 Ibidorhyncha struthersii | reverse complement strand
GATGAAGAAGCTTATGGGGAAGGAACAAAGGTTACGTCCCTCAGGTTGTTCACCCACTCAAACAACTGGCCAGAGCAAGTTGGCTTTCAAGCTGGATGACCTTTCACTAGCAACTGTGTGTACCAGTGGCAAAAGGCAGACCTTGCTGTGTACAGCTGTGAGTCTGAAATCACAGGGCTACAAGGGGAACTGCGCGATGTGATCTGCACATCACCTCACATGCTTAATTGCAGTTTTTGTGTGGGAGTTGTTACCTTACCTCTGCAATGGCTCCAGCAGGTCTGCAGCCAAGTCAGAAACAGAGCCCCACCGTTCTTGCTTGCCTGAATTTCAGCCGAGGTTGTATGGTTTATGCCATCTCGCTCAGTGGTGGCACATCTCACAGCTGATCAACAACGTAGCTGGGATGAACACCATCTCATTGAATTATTGCTTGTGGCATTCAACTGCATCGCATGCCTTTCTGAAAAAGCAACACAAAAGAAAAGAGAGGTCTTCATCACTGCTGTGTCAAAAAGCTACAGAAGAGGTTGCTGGCTGCACTCGCTCTGTGGCTGTCCTGTCAGGTGGGATTTATGCATCACCTAAGCAGTCACCTAAGGCAGATGCTGGCAAATGATTGTTTCCAAATCTTATGTAAAAGTCTGTGGTAGCAAACGTGGTCTTCCTCTGTACCAGTTTGCTTTTGCATATCAGCTTGGCTTGCTGGTTGTTTGGGCTGTGGAGAAAATTCAACTCCCCTGATAGTGCCTGAGTGGGAAACATATCTTTTTTGTGGATTCGCCAGGGGATATCACACTGAGGAGTTAACACAGCTAAAGAACAAAGCCAAAGGACTAAATTCCTGTGTGGGACAAAAATAAATAAAAATGAAATGCCACAGCAGCCAGCCATGGCTTTCCATGGTCATAACAGCTGGGAGCATGATCCAAGAGCTTGGTCCTGGTGGCAACTGTCCCATTACTGATGTCTGTGAAGGATGTGCATTAATTTTCTTCTTTCTTCATAAACATGTGAGAGGCAAAGGCACGTCCCTCCTGTGAAAAAAGGTGAAACAATCGTGTTTTTTCAATGCCCGTGGCCTATTCTACTTCAGTTAAGCTTCATATGCCAGGATCATTTTAATTATGTGTCCTGATTTGAGGTAAAACAGGACCAATTTTGTTCAGTAACTTTGGTTCTTAGCTCGGCCTCTTCTAACTACTGAAATTAACAGCATATTGTGCAGACGCTGTTTGCTCTCAGAGTGATAAGACCAATGTTTATAGTTGATGCCCAGGCATGGTATGCAGAGAGGCTCTTGCTTGTACTTATTGCTATAACACCCAAGGCCAACCAACTTTGTTATTTGCCCCATTGGAGGGTTAGAGGTGGGAAAGTGCAGTCAGGTCCCACCTGCGAGGAGGAGCGGACAGGAGAGGTGACCCAAAACTGACCAACAGGTTATTCCATCCCGTCTGCCTCATGCTCAGTATAAAAGCTGAGGGATCAGAGGATCAGCTCTCTCTTTCTTCAATGGCCGACGTCTGAGGAGGACTCAGTCTGTTTGTCTGCCTTTGATCCCAATCCTGAATTCAGATCTGGAATCCAGTTCCCATCTGTCACTGAGTCCAGTCTGGGACTTCCCCAGTGCCACCCAGTGACGTGATTGTCATCCTGGGAGCTTGATACGGTTTTGTATATACTTCCTTATTTCCATTTTATTACTAATATTTCATTAAAGTAGTTCAGTTTCTTCTAAACTCCTAAGTCTCTTTTTCCTTCCTCTGCCTCTCTTTTTGAAGAGAGGTGGGGGGGAGCATCTGTGGGTCCCATCTGGGATGCCCCACGTCCCCAGTGGCCAGTTCAGCCTAAACCAGGACAGTATGCCTGCTCCAGTTCAGACTGCCAAATGGGGATGGTTGGGGGGACATCTTGTTTTACAGTGCTTGGGGATGGGGGTGAACTACACATCAGCGAGTTTTCCCTATGCCATGCTTAATCCAAGTGTTTCGAGGGTTTCTAAAATGTCTGCCCTGGACACAGAAGTCCACCTGCCTCCTCCAGACCAGTAAGCTCATCCCATCCAGTGATGGTGCTCGTGCCTCTGAGCTGGTGGGGATCTCAGAAAAATCTGCTTTCCTCAGCCACACCATTAAAAACGGTGATGAAGCACACAGTTGGACAACACATTCTCACTGTCCACTTCACAAATGATATCACAAGACAGCTAACATGCTGGGACCCTCTAGCTTTCTGCTATATGACTCTTACCGTGCTAGCCCGAGTTGCTGCATGCGGTCTCTGCAGCACTGGGAAAATCCTCACTGTGGGCTGTCATGGACACTCTGTGTACCTTCTGCACTGATGTGCACTGGTGTGCTGGCACTTAACATTCTTCATTTTTAGTCTGCAAGTGAAATATAACTCAGAAAGTCTGTAATGAGAATCATACAGTTCTGGTGGGAATGGACCTCACCACTCCTGAGGGCAGAACTCATCCTGAACCTCCCCTGAGGGAATAATGTCATGCAGAGCTCCAACCAGTGGTATACAACACACACCACTCCCAGGCGCTCTGAAGGCATGCCTGCTTCCTTTCCATGGAGCACATGCACTAAAAAAAAAAAAAAAGAAAAAAGAAAAAAGAAAAGGCATTATATAGGTTGGGCATCCAACTGACAGGTAAACAGAAAAAGTATGGAAAGAGAGAGGATGTGTTTTGAATGCAGATAACCTTTTCATTGAATTTGAAACAGAGGACCAGCACGTCTTCTAGCCTTGATCTTCATCACCAGCTATTATGCAGCTGCCAATATGTCAAGATCAATAACTAGTTTTAATTTGTACACATCTTCCTAGCCCAACATAATGTGAAAGCGTCAAGGGGTAGTGGCTCTGTGGCTTCCCTCTTCTGTTGGTTACAGTGTCATCCATCCTTCCTATTAAAAGGGTAGCCCGCATTCCTAGTTTGAATGTGTCCACTACCAGCTTTCAGCTCGTCTTAGTTCCTCTTAAGCCTTTCTCTGTTAGATGGTAAAAGCATTGTAGGATGTGGTATGCCCTTCTTGTTAAAATGGATTATTTCTGCATTGTGCTGTAGAGCAGAGATACCCAAAGACTCTAAATGAGCAAAGCTGGGTTTCAGACAATTCTCAGTATAACAACATATGCCTTTTTTTTGAAGCAGATGGTGTTGGTCACAGTGGAAGAAAGCACATGGGGAATGACATGAGCTTTTGGGCTGATTTATTCTTGTGTGCTGGGTTGTTTTTTCCAATCACTGCCTTACTATGCAATTAATTAGTACTTTTCTCTGCATCAGTGTCCCAGTGTAGAACTGGATTCAGTGGTTTTGCCTCAAAACACAGGAGTACTAGAACATTTCAGGACACCCTTAACCTCTTTTGCTCTGTATTTCCAAAAATGTAACGTAAAATACTGTAGCTTGCCATCACAACAGTGAGAACCCTGAAGTGCTTTGTTGCCTTTGCTTTAAATTATCATTATGCAATGTGAAATACATGGGTTGGCTTTCCACAGATTTGCATGGCCCTAGTTTCCACACCCTGTGCCAATTCTGATCTGCCATGACTCCACTGACTCCGTCACTACCATAGAGCTGATGTTATACACTGGGAGAATGAGCTTGGTTTCTGTCTGTCCCACTAGTGAAGTCCTGTCTGTGAGAGTGTCTCTCCAGCTTTGTGTCCCACACCGCCAAAAAGAGCTTGAACTTCTCCTAAGAACACTTTGGCTTGTCTGACTTTTGCATTTGTGTTGGTCCATGCTCTGTAGCCTCTTGATGGCTTCGTGTCTCATCCAAACTGAGTATTTTGGTGATTGTGTCCTCTTGAAGATTTCCCACCCTTTTCAGGCACTGGATGGGTCCGGTATTTGTAGGAAGCTCATGAAAGTTTGTGTGAAATTGCCTTGTCCAGTGAATGGGGATCTACACACAAACAGACACTCAAACATCTTCCAGGCGTCTGAGACTCGGGAAAATCAGCTCGGGCCGTTTTCTTCTACTATAGTGGGGTGTCATGAACAAGCTCATCCCTGCATCTTGGCCTCAGAGAGGATGTAGGCACCACCTCAGTGTTAACTGTGGCTATGTCAAGGGCTGCTGGCTTTACCATGGCTGTTCTTTGCGCCCCAACAGCTCTCCAAATCCACTGAGAGAGGCGAGTTTGAAGGTAAACAAGATATAAGCCCGATGCTGAACCTCTGCTGAGACAGAAGAGGAATAACAAGTGTTATCAGCCCTGCTGGCCAAGCAACTTCCTTGGGGCTTGTGGTGGCACAGCGTTGATATCCAGGGCGGATGGAGGGGATAAGCCTGGTGCAGCACTTGCTGTAAGCTCCCTCAACAGAGATATTTCCCTTCACCTGCAAGCTGGAGGGGGTAGGTGATCCAAGCCTGGGAAACTTGAGTTGATCCTACATAAATAAAAATGGTTGTTTTAAAAAGCAAATAAGAAACAGGTCCTTCTTCTCTTCCACCCACCTTTTATAACATGGATCAGAAGCAAAGCATGGTGTGCCAGCACTATGAAGACTTTAAAACAGTGAACGTCATTTCAATACAGTGTGTCTACACAGGCTTCCTTGAGCAGAGATTGATACGTGTTAGGATTTAATTAGTGTATGAATAATAACAGAACAGAGACAAAGCACAGCAAGTCAGCAGGGCTCTCTGCTCAGCACTTAATGGTTATCTGCCTGTGTTCATCTGTACCCACACACTGCATATAGCTGAGTCTTGACGTACATTAGCTTCACTGCTCATGCCAGTTTAGCGCCCATCTGCCAGCTCTTCCATGAGGGCAGCACTAACAGCCCAAGCTCACATGGTCATATGCCATATTTTATTGTGAAACACCCAGGTTTTTTGTTCATAGATCCTAGATACAAATTTCAGATAACTATGATGACATAGTGGGTCTGTTTTGTTTTGTTGTGCTTTTCCCATATGCTAAATACCACACTGAAACATGCTCAAACACCTACTAAAAAGGAGCCATCTGGGAGGTATTTAGTTTCACAGCCAAATATGGACCTTGGTTGAATCACAGTCCAGGATGCAGACATTCGGGATCAAATCTAGATCCAAAAAGTTGAATTCCAAACTTTTGTAAGGTACACGGAAAGCAAATGGCTGAAGCCATTCACCATGATCATTGAGGAGTAATCCTTTAAAATTTCTGGGGTTCTTTGTAAAGCAGGGAAACATCAGCATGACTTAGAGCAGTGGGTCCCATCTTTCCTGTCCTTGTCATGCACAGCCATACTGCACCTGGAACAGAAGATGCTGCAGTGGCGGTGTGAGCATCCTGCTAAATGAAGTTCTGAGGCGTAGCGCTGCTGCACCTTGCCTCACAAAGAGGCCAGGCAACAGGGCTGGGATCTGTTCCCAACCCCGCTGCTCATTCAACAGATGTCCTAGGTGAGCTGCTCCGCATCCCACCCTTTGTCTTTTCTCTGTGTCATAAGGTTTTCAGGTCAGCAGTAGAGTCTCCCTGCGGTGCTACACACAGGGGAAAGGTATGTCTAAGGCCACCTGGTGACACATCAATTAGCATGATGGTATGACACAGTGCTTAGGTTTTTACAGGGTTTCATTCCCTCTTGAGGTACCACACCATGCAGTTGAGCGTGGTCACCTGCTGGCCAGAGCTAACTGGCCCCGCAGCTGCTTGTCTTTGGGAATGAGCCAGATGCCACAAATGCCCTTTGGGTGTAGACATGCTGCACCTCTGCTGTTAGACAGCGCACGACTCAGACCAGCTCTGTCAGAGGACTGGACTTTCACCTTTGATCTTGGCTCAAGGGTGGAAGACCTGCTTCCCCTCCGTGCTGCAATGTGGAGAGTGTCCTATGTTCCCCTAAATTAGCTTTTAATTTGTAACGAAATGGGAGATGCCAGGAGTGAGCACAAATCCTGTGCTCCTACACAGGGTGCAGCGGAGGCAGGTGAGTGCGTGTGCCAGGCTAATTTCAAAGCCCTTCACCTGGGGCTTTGAGCCATATCACTGCTTCTGAGACAAAAGGGGGTTCGCAGCTGGTGGCTGGCTGTTCATTTGGTGGTTGGTGGTTTTTCTCTTTCAAAGTGCCAAATTCATTGCTGCATCAGACACGTGCTGTAGCGGATGCCTTATGAAGCATATGTCCATTTGCTTTCATCAGTGTGTGATACAGCCTCAATACTCATTATGACTTAAGGGAGGGGAAGGTTTGTGTGTAAACAAAGGTTTATGATGTGCATTTAAAACATGTCACACGCAGTGAAGCACAAACCTCCTCATAAATGTGGCGATACAAACACAAATATTCTAAGCAGGGCTTCCACACTGATGCTTTGATTGTGGTTCAGCTGTGGTCTGGAGAGAAAAATTTCTCTTTCAACTCTGGTGTGTCCTCTACATTTCCAAGAGAGGAGTATAAAGTGTTTCAGCTGTTTTAAGAGGAGGCAGAAGTGTTTGTGCTTGGGATCTGCTCTGGTTGGTATAAATAGAAAGATAACTGCATAAAAGCAGAGACTCTATTGGGAATAGGAATCTGTAATGCCATTTTTCATTCTTATAAGGTGTGAATCTTCTCATCATTCAAAGCAAAGTAAGAACAACCAGCATACCCTTAAGGGAGAAATGACAAGGATAAGTCACTGCTGTACAGTTGTTTTTCACCTTCCTAGAACAAGCAGGGGTAGAAAGCTGGAAGGCAATGGATTCTTAGATGTCTCTCTCCTGGACTGCTAGCCCAAATCTCAGCCAGTCATGCCAGTAATGAGAGGTATCAGACTGTCTTGTCCAGGAACTGAGAAACTGAAATCATGTTTCTGCACCTAAAATTATCTCTAGGTTGATGGGCATGTATTCCTTGCACCAAAAGTTGTTGATTCGAATGGCATGGGATTTGGGAATTTTGTTTGCTGATCTTTTTGAAGCATCTCTTGAGAAGCAAGTGTGAGATTTGCTGATTTTTGCCACCCACCGCGTTCTGACTGTGGCTGGCCGGGTGGCTGTTTCACATGCCAGAGAAGGATTTCCCAGAAGAGGTGAAACTTCCAGGACGTTTAGGCTCAGCAGCTCTTCCTGGCATGCTTTTTGCCAAATGCATTTGCAAACCTCACCAGGGTCCTGGCGAGCCTGCCTGGATCAGGCATGTCCAATTATGCACACACAGCAGCATCCAAAATAGGCCGCCCCTCCTGGCATGCAGCTCTGCAGCACGGAAAGCACGCTGGAGCCGCTCCACTGCAGCCAGTGGACTAACACCGATTTACTTTGATTAACAGCCTTCCTGTGGTTTTCCATGGAAATCTCTGCAGCAGCAGACGTGAGGTAGTAATTTGGTGCAAGACCTCTGCTCTAGGGCATATTAGCCTAACAGCTCTTTTCTAGAAGTGTTTTTGGATCACTGGACGATGCTTACAGTGCGTCCTTTCTTGGCTGGCAGGTCCATGTTGCTGGAATAGCAAAGCATGCTGTGAAACAGCCACGTTTCTAGCAGGGCTGATGTTTTGAGGCCAGCTGTGGGGTGCTTGAGCCATTCCTGCCCTCCTGCACCTGTTGACACATCAACAGGTTATCACCCTCTGGTGATAAGGTGCATTTTGCCTTCAAACTGGGTGGTGGAGGTTCCCTGAGCAGGAGGTGAGGTAACCCACCTGTGACTCTGGTTGCCTCCAGAGCAGATGTGCCAGCTTAGCAGCTCTCTTGCAACTGAGACTGCATTTAGCTAAGCCAAGAAAACAAAATTCGGATGCTTTCTCCTCATTAATCAACCTGTGTAATTGTGATGGGCAGCGGCTGAGGCTGAGGTTTCTCCAGAGCCACTGCCCCAGGAGCCTCAATGCAATATGAAATTTTAGTGATACCTCCTGTACCACTGACCAGGAGACCACTGTACACTGAGGCATTAGTGATTCACATGCAGTGACGCGGAGCAGGCACAGGCCTGGCTGGGGCTGCGGGTCCAGCGTGGCCTTCAGGCTCCACTGTGCTGCAGGCATCCCTCAGCCATGGGGCAGGTCTCCCAGCTCTCCCTGGTGGAGGAGCCTGCGGGGAGCTCCCGCTCTGTGATGGCAACTACACCACCTGCCTGGCCTGGCATCTGTCTGAAAGTGCAGCATGAAGACCTCATTTGAACATTGTCTGTATTTGATGGTAGAAATGATGAACAGAGTTCTTCTCTTGTAAGAAAATTCTATAACATCTCAAATGACCAAAATGGGATAATCCTTCTGTGGACTGGCTGTGCACAGGATGCTGTGCGTGGGTTGGGTCATTACACGCTGCACAACTCAGGGTTGCCAGCATCTGAAGGGATGTAACATTATCTACAGTTCTCCCTTTCTTCTTTGTAGTGTTAGCACTAATAAAAAGCATGTAGAAGAGTGCTTCACAAAGTTAGTGTGCCTTTCTTGCAGGGAACGTGATGGACCAGCACCTCCTGGTGTGAAAGCACCGCCGTGCGGTCAAGAGTTTGCCACTGTAAACAAGTAACAAGTAGCTGGACAGAACATGAAAGTACATGTTGAAAACCGAGTTCTGCAAAGAGGAATCTGATTTTGCTGAGGTGAGACTGCTGCTGGACTATTTTAGCTTAGCCTTTTTTCATGACTGGCTCTAAATATCCTGTGGAAAGCCCAGAACCTTCAAACTGGATTCATGCATTTACAGGCAAGTAAATTAAAAAAAAATAGGATTTAAAAAAAAAAAATCCCTAAATTGTATCTGATAGTGCATTTGAACACAAAGATAGAATGATCAGGAGAGATCTGCTATGGTTGGCATCGGGCTAGCTAAAAACACCCTGTCTCAGAAGGAGGAGAATTAGCAGCAGCCTTGGGTGTTTTGATTTCAGCTCTTGCAGTTAGGCTTGGAGACAGCTCATGTGCATTTCCAGATGCTCTACCACCAACTCTCTGAAGGTGGTAGTGTTCTCTTCTCCAAGCTTGCAGCTCTCACTCCAAATGAAAAAGTTAAATGCCTGTCTGCTGTAGGGACAAGGAAGAGACAAGCGGGTGGCAGGAAACAAAGTCAACAGAGAGAAGCCCTTGCACAAGTTAATCTGCACTGTCCAGGTGAGCTAAAAACCGTCCTGTTCGTCTCAGTGAAGAAGGATCTCTGCTGTGCAGTGCTGAGGGCTCCTTCTCCCAGTGTGTTATATTGTTTGTCCCTTTTGGAAGCAAAGTGAGGGAGGCACACAAAGATGTGTAAGACACTGAGGTCACTGCCTCATTTTGTTGCTCCAAGGAGTGGTGTAGAAAAGGAGATCCTTCTTTTAGTGCCTGCGCATGTCCCAGGGAGAGGAAACTGAAAAATAAAGATTCAGTGCAAAGGTACTTAGACCGTTTGCACTGTCTATTCTCATTATGGTGACTTGCTTAGGGACAGAAACACTGTACTTCATGGAGGGAATTGGAAATGCATCGCACTTCATTCTGCATTTTCAAATGCCAGGTCTTGTTCAGCATAATCTCTGCTGGATCCAGTAGTATCCCACCAGCTGAGATGCAGCAACCCATAGTTTTGAGTTCTGCAAGCTGCCTTGTCCCTTTAGCATATTGGATGCAATCTGGAAAAAAAGAAAAAAAGGAAAAAAAGAAAAAGTCGTCTCTGCTGGCAAACCTATAGGCTGACAGGGAAGCAAAAGTCTTAGGGAATCAAAGGTCCTAGTTCATAGCAGGGCAGTACTTAAACGTGGCTTTAAAGAATCTCATTTTTGTATATATCCTGCCTCAGACAGGAGGTAAAGTTTTTGTGAGTTGTGAGTTTCCCAGAGAGGTGGTGGAGTCTCCAACTCTGGAGATACTCAAAACCTGCCTGGACACTATCCTGTGCAACCTGCTGCAGGTGACCCTGCTCTGCAGGGGGATTGGAGTACATGATCTCCAGACATCCCTTCCAACCCTGACCGTTCTGTGATTCTGTGGTTCTGTAATGCCCTGTGTGCAGTATTTTGTTGAAAAACATCCACAGTAACGCTTGAAGGTAATTTACCATGTTATGAAAATCAGCTTGTGAAGTTTATGGCATGAGAGACTGTACCCATGCAGCAGCTGACCTGGGATAACTTATTGTAAAACAATGAGGCACAGGACAGCTAAAGCTCTTAAAATACCTGCTTGGTGGTTTGTGTCCATAACTAGTCATGAAGCCACAAACAGGGCCAGATCTGTGATGTGGGCAGTAGCATGGGCTCCATGGTTGATGAACGCCTGGATATTCATGTTCTATGCTAATATTGTCAGGAAAATTACTTAACAGAGGAAGAGTTTTCCAGATCTAAATTCTGCATCTTCATATGCACAGAATTTCCCTTAAACTTTCCTTGTGTTGCACAACACATGAAGTTACTCCTTACACTTTACTAACAAGCCTCGCACTGTGCGTACTGGTCTATGTTGTCAACAGCTTGTCATGCTGACAGCAACATCCCTTCAAAGCATGTGGTTCTGTGGATACCGCTGAGATGGCCCATAAAGGTGGGCTGCTGTCACTTGCGTTTTGTTTTGTAAGAAGAAGCAGGGCAGGAAAAAAACAAGAATCTTAATGCTAAAATCCTTCAGGATGCTTCAGATGGGGCAACCTTGGCCAAAGGCATTTTGAAAAACCCTGCTCTTGTGACGAGATGCGGGCTGAAAGTTTGCCAGTCAGAGCGATGTCTCCACTGCCAATTTTGCACTGTTAAAGTATGTCAGTTTGTGAAAGGACAGCAAGCATTGCAAGGACAGGTTATACTTTATTAACAATTATTCACTTGTCAACTTAAATAAAAGAAGACAAAATACAAAATTTAGCTGGAAGGTAGGTTGTTAGGGTAAGTCTAAGATATGCCAGATATAAAATAGGTTTTCATGTCTTTGCTCATCAGCTTGGCCGTTGATCTGAAATCAAACCAAACCAAACAAAGCCTTGTGATGATGGCCTCTAAATGTCTCTCCAGGAAGCATCTTGAGAAGGAGACAGGAATTTAGCTTAATCATATTCAGAAAACAAAGAAGCAGAAATTACAGCATCACTGGAGTCACTGAAGTATTTTGAGCTGCCTTCTCAGAGTCTTAATAAAAGATGGATAAACAGGTTCCAAAAATATGTGAAACCACCACACCTAAACCCTAGCCCATTCCTAGCATTAAAATGTTAAATTAAACGAAATGTTTTCAAAGGCTTTGAAATGTTTGGTGATTATTTATATGATGGCAGTGCCTTCAAGCCCAGACAAAATCAAGGCCCCACTGGCCGTGCACAGCTCTTGCCACAGTTGGGGCTGCATTTCCAAAAATGCCAGTGTACTGCATCTTTTAAATCTGGGCTGGTGGCTGCGGTGGCTTGAGAAGGCTTCAGAGGACCATTCTTAGACACTGACAGACTTTTAACTCCTTCCCTCATATCTTTTTTTTTTTTCCCCCCGCTTTCTTTCTCAGTGCATTTTCCTTTATGTTAAATGTGCTTTCAGGACTGCGGCGGG
>VZSZ01000467.1:188982-233900 GCA_013398815.1 Ibidorhyncha struthersii | reverse complement strand
GAATAACCCGGGGCGCGTCGTCTTGTTCCATTTGAAAGCAAGTGGTGGCAATAGACGAGTTGCCTATCGAGCAGATGCAAGCTAGGTGCAAGGAAGACTTTGAGTCTAATGGTGTAAATAGGAAGGTTTCCCCCTCGTGCCCCTGCGCTGGCTGCCGTTGCGTCATTGAAGGGCATGAAATCAGGACGTGAGATCAATCGGCTGGCACAGCCGAGCAGCATCCACGGCTTATCCCGTAACACATAT
Organism: Ibidorhyncha struthersii; assembly: GCA_013398815.1. NCBI lineage: Eukaryota > Metazoa > Chordata > Aves > Charadriiformes > Charadriidae > Ibidorhyncha > Ibidorhyncha struthersii. Next base: position 233,654 of record VZSZ01000467.1, on the reverse strand, counting down.
GGCAGGTAGGAGAGAGATGGAACCCTGCCATTCTCAATGTCTACACAACTGTTGTGTGTTCAGCAAGTGTTCTCAGGCATACCTGTATGTGCCAGCCACTGCTCCTTCCAGAAATTATGTAGTTGGTGATCCTGAAGAGTATTGTGTAGGTTATCCACAGGCAATCTTATTGGAAAGTAAAATAATCCTTCTAGTAATGTTTCTGCAGCTATTAAGATACACAGGTTAAAGAAACCTTCCTACATCCCATGGTAATACTGCAAGCAACAGAAAATCAGTCAGCTTCTAGCTTTACCGATTTCCTCGAGGCTTAACCAAAAAGACTGTTCTGTAAAGAATTGTTATGTAAAAGGGACCTAGTGTGCTTGGTTTGCTTTTGGGAGGGCAAAATAATTGATGATAATGACCCGAACATTTCTAGGCAGTAAGGTATGTAGAAATCTGGATTTTGGCCTTTGAATGGGCTGTCTTATAAGTAACAACCTTTGCCTATCTTGCTGATGGATGGAAGTTATTGTCAATTAAAAAAAAATAATTGCAGCTTTCTCAAAAGAAGCTCAGGCAAAATGGAAGGAGCTGCTTTGGGCATTATTCACAGTCTGGCTTTAATTGGCTTGCAGGAATGGAGAAATGGTGTTTATGCATAGTCATTAGCATAGTGTTCCTAAACAATAAGCTTAGTGATTATTTTTTCTTTGCTTCTGTAGCCTATGGCATGACAGTTGTAACGTTGAGGGAGGATCCATCTAATTCTCTGGGAGATACAATATGGTTTAATGTGAAGCATTATTTATGAGGTCTGTGTGAGTTGCTTGTTCTCTGCATCAAGCACGTGTCTATATATGGTCCTGGCTGCTAGCATTTACACCTATGAAATTATATTTGAAATAAGTCGAGAATACTGGCTATTACTCTTTAGACTTTAATATTTGACAATTACAACAGTTCAGAGTTTAATAGGTAGCCTCTTATTTATGGTAATTACATGAAGGGAGGCAGTATACAGAAATTGAGTGATAAGACTGTTCAAGATACTGTGAAGATATGAAACGTGAAATACTGTGAAACTTTTAAAGTCGGGTATCTTGTTTTGTCAACATTTAAGAAAGGTTTGCAAGACTCTTCCTTCAGAGCTTTCTAATGTCACCTTCAAAGTTTTGTTTAGAAAGAAACTTGACTTTTCAGTACTGAGTTTTGCAATAGTACTTTAGAGAAACAGAGTGTTTGGAAATTGATGTTTTAGTGGCAGGATGCTTGTAAAAAGTGCAAAACATGACTATATACACATACTAAACAACACATGTAAATAACATTGGTAGAATAAAAGGAAGTGTCAGCAAATTTTATAATTTTGACTGAAAACACTGGCCTGTCCTGAACTAGATTTGTAAATCTCTTACTTGCCCTATTGCTTGAGAGGAATAAGCTTCTTGGCATGCTTCATGTACTACTGCAATGAAGGGAGAACATAACCAACTTACAAATGTTATCAAACTTTTCAAAAAGGCAGGATTTATAGATTGCTGCTTTAATAAACAGATAGAAGAATGCTAGAAAAGCATCAAAAACTTAATATGGAAAGGTGATAGGGGGCTTTCAGTCAGTGTTGCAGGAGGAAGGAGGTGCTGGTGCAGTCTTTTCATCACTGCCCTCTTCCAGCTTCTGCAAAAGCAACAAAACTGCCTCCGTTCATCCCATCTTTTCCCTCCAGCTTCTCTCTTTTACTGCTAAAAAAAAGCAGACATAGAAACTCAGTTTCTCCTGCTTGCTCTATATTACTGATCCACTCCTACTTGATGTAAAAATATATGCATTGTTAGTCCACCCATGTATATTGCAGCTTACCATGCTTGTGAACAGCTAGCCAGCCTAGTAAGGAGCCACCACATACTCTAGCACAGCTGGATCCGTGTGGAGGGGACATGTGCCTGGTGACATCATGGCTCGTAAGATGAGCCATAAGGTTGACAATACTGGTACGTGGAGGGTGAAGGTGGAAGGGTAAAAAGGCCTTGTTTGGATTTCATAAGGGAAAGGTTTCTTCCCTGTGGTCCTGGGAACAGCCTAGATGCTAACGAGCCTTAGTGACGCTCTCAGGTCCTCTCAGCATCAGTCTGCTGCTCCTAATGTTTTTCTGCTGTGGGGGAAAACACTGAACGTGTGAGATTAGAGGAGCCTGAGATGGAGAGAGACAGTGCAGCATCTGTTTGTGTTCTAGGCACATGCTAAGGGGTTTTAGCTTTACGTTTTTGTGGATCTGCTGGAATGAAGGGCTACAAAGATGATCAAGGGACTGGAGCACCTCTCTTACGAGGCTGAGAGACCTGGGTCTGTTTAGCCTGGAGAAGAGAAGACTGCCCTGAAGAGGGGCAGGGGAGAGCATCTGTCATTCCGTCTGAGTGGCCAGTCCAGCCCAAACCACAACAATATCTAAAGGGCAGGTGTCAAGAGGATGGGGCCAGACTCTTTTCAGTGGTGCCCAGCGACAGGACAAGAGGCAATGGGCACAAACTGGAACATGGGAAGTTCCATCTCAACATGAGGAGAAATTTCTTTACTTTGAGGGTGACAGAGAACAGGAACAGGCTGCCCAGAGAGGCTGTGGAGTCTTCCACACTGGAGACATTCAAAACCTGCTTGGACGTGTTCCCATCCAACCTGCTCTAGATGAACCTGCTTTGGCAGGTGGGGTGGACTGATCTCCAAAGGTCCCTTCCAGCCCCTACCATTTCTGTGTGATTCTGTGATGTCCCGTGAATGCATTTACCAGTTGGTGTTTCTTGCTGCAGGAGACACTGCCAGGTGAGAATTCAGTGGGAAATTAGGTTCTCCAGAAGTCATTGAAAAATAAAAGGAAATTAAAATTGTATTTTCAGTTAAATATTTCTGTGCAGGAGCAGCAAGTTAGGGTGCAGAAAGCTCAAATAAAACTTTGTTGTCTCTGCTGTTATGTACTGCTTTACAGCTTTACATCTCTTCTGAAAGGGTGTGGTGCAAAATTAATCTACAGTGGCTGAAGTGATTGCTACCTACAGCTTTAGTGTAGTTACCATTTCTGTCCTGCTTCTGTGGCAGGGAAAACTGCATGGAAAGTGTACCAAGTGTTTCAGTTCATTGCATATCATTTTCTGCTGTCCCTTTTGTATGGATAAGTGTTTTGGGAGAGAGACAGGGTGGATAAATACCATGTAAAGTGCTTAAATCACAAGAGGCCGTTGGTTTTTCTCAAGAGACTGGTTTTGCAAATCATTGCCAGATAACTTCTGCATTCTGAAGACAGAATCTTGTTTTCTTTTATTCTATTTTTGCCTTTTATATTGATCTAAGTTTTAGACCCTTCCTCTCCTTAGTGCTGACAGGTCTGGGCTTGCATTCTTAATTAGTTATCATTTAGCTGAGCCACTAATATTGCTGTCTTAAGAGAATTCTTAAGATTAAACAGGATGCAAGATTTACCTCGAGATACTGAGCTTTTATTAATTCAGTATAGATGTATTCTAACAATAGTCTTGAGTTTGGGGCAGCTGACAGAAGTGTGGTTTTTTGTTTTTTGTTTTTTTTTTTTTTTAAGCATCCTCCAGAAATTTTTCTACCAGATGTCAGTGTAAACCTGTATGCTCATTCACTCGCATCTTATCACTGAGTTTTCTTTGATGCCCTTGATCTGGAATGTTTCCCTTTTAACTTGTTTCTTAGGCTAATTTCACTGGGCCCATTAATTTGTTTATTCCTAATAATATTCTTTTTCATTAGAGATTAAAAAACCCAAACAAACAGATCACCACCACCAGAAAACTTTGTGCTGCTGCTCTGTATTCAGATGCTTTTTGCAATGTATCACTGAATATTTGAGTTGAGTGTCTGGTACTTACTTGGTTTCTCTCCACTGTTGTTGACAAAAAAATCAGATGCTGGCACGGTCACTTTAGAGACTGATGTATTGTTGGTTCCCATATGCTTAGCTCTTAGTCTTGATTTAGTCAATATCTGTATGCTTGGAGGAGCTTTAGTGTTTTCTTAGTGCTAAAGGGTAATGTACAATGTGCAGCTAAATGCTTCTTGCAGATGTGTTCTATGCTACCTGCTGCCTTTTTCTACCTTGTTCTGTGGATTGCTGCCTTTTTAGAGTAACTTCAGGGACACTGAAAGTTTAGTTTGTTTTGTGGTTTGGGGTTTTGTTTGTTTTAAGGGGGGATTAATTAGCAACAGTGTATCAAGAGCAGTGTTTTCTCATTTTCTGAGCATTGTATTGTCTTGTATGTATTACAGACCTTGTGCTGAGCTGACAATGTGATTGTGTGGTGATCGACTTGAGTTTTGAACATCTGAACTTAAAAAGTAATACTTCAATGTGTAACTGTGTTCATTATGAGATGACTAGGATAGCAGTGGCCACATTTTTCATGTGTCATGTTTGTGTTATCCATCAGACTCAAATAAATACCAGTAGACTGACTAGATGGTATATTAATTACAGTTGCTATATTCAGATGCCGATGTCTAGATTTGAATTAAATGACAAAATTAAATCTGACTGAAATTCTTCCATAAAACTAATTTGGATTGAAGTAGTGTGTAGAGATGCTGTTCCTTTTCTCACCGCGAGGCCAGCTGAGCAGTGGAAGATGCTCCCAGGGTGGCTGGGCAGGCTCTGTTCATGGAGGTCTTAAGATGTGGCTGTATAAAGCCTTGAGTGACTGCTCTGAGCTCGGAGCTGACCCTGCTTTGAGCAGGGGTTGAACTGGAGACCTCCTGAGGCCCCTTCTGACCTGAATTATCCTGTGATCCTGGATTAGGACCTGGTTATGCTAAGTGTTATGCAGAAGGGTGTTACACTGTCCATAATCCCGTCCCAAGGTTGACTTGGCTGCTAAAAATGTTTCCTAAAGTAATGCCTACAGAAGTCATTTCAGTTGATGTTAAGCTGTCAGTGCCTGTTTTCTTTATGTGAGACAGACCTGCCTTTTTCTTTTGCAAGCCTTTTTCTGCCAATTTTGGTAATCACTGTTTTGGATTCATAATGTTCATAAGCTTCCACTCAAATTCTGACTAATTGTGAAATAATACATACTGTAAGTAGATAGGGAAAAGAATAAAAGCAAAGATAGTACCTTGAGGATGCATTAGTCTAATATGGCCCAAACTGTCTACAGATGCAGCAGAGGTTTAAAAGAGATCCAAGCAGGAACTGGCTTTTGAAGGTGAGCTGGACTAATGAAAGCAAGATGCTTTCTTAATTGCCAAGATCCAGCAATATTACTTAAGATTCAGATGGGGTAACTTGCTGGATGGGTGAGCAGAAAAGGGTGAATTATCATATCGCTGCAGAAATTTGAAGAATGTTGCAGTCCTGAAAGAAGGAAACGTTTTAGAAGATATGTTTCATAGAAGACTGAAAAAGGAGAGGGGAAGAAACTTCAGGATCTTTAAAATAGTACTGGGGCTGAGTAAACTCGATGCTTAAAGTATGTGGAAACCCTAATTCTGAGTTAAATTCTAGTAGGAATCAGAGAGACGAAACTGAGAACAAGACTGCCAGAAGATCCTAACTTAATTTTGAAGGTAGCTTTGGGAATTTACCAGACTGCAGAATGTTAATTGCTTCAAATTGCAGGAGGAAAAGAGAGAGAGACAACTCTTTTAATGATAGGTGGTGTCAATTTTGGTGACCTTGACATGCAGGATTGTGATATCCTTGCACTGTCATTACAGCAAGCTGCATAAGCAAACTGCAGACCCTTTGGAAAATTGAAAAGCAAAGTTAAATCTCCCAACAAAGAGTCTACAAAATGCAGACAAAGCGAACTTATGTGAAAGTTGGCACATGGAAAACAAATGCTTAAAACGCTGTCCTTCCTTTGGGCAGAGCTGCTGTGTAAGAAGCGAAACTGTTTTACAAAAGCCCATCAAAAGGGACCAGAAGTGCTTTAAAAGAAGCGATGTGTGTGTAATATTGTGTACAATGAAGCTGAGGTAGAAGGGTTTGTTTTATTTTGTTTTTTTTTGTTTTGTTTTGTTCGGGTGTTTTTTTCTTTTTTTTTTAGCTTAAGCAGCTCCTAAGGCTACATCCAGCTGTTGTAATATTGCCTTGGATGTGAGCAGCGCTCGGGTTACGTGCGCATCTGTGGCCAAGCGTAGCACCGGATGTTGCCTAAAGGTTTGAAAGCAAAACCCAGCCCTGTGACCACAGGCAAAGTGCAGATCAGAGAGAGGTTAAATTGCTCAGATTTCTGGGTAGGTATAAAAATAGCAGGAGACTGCTTCTCTCTCCCTCTTCAGGCTAATGGTTCCGGAAAGAAGGGAGCTGCGTGGTCTCAACGGCAATGACCATGCGACCCTTTGGGGCAGAGGTTGTTTTCCAAAGACACCCAGGTACCTGCAGAGCTGGTGTAGGTCGGCGAGTGAATCGAGCCACGTTCTGCCTCCTGTGGGGCTCTGTGTCTGCCTTGTCAGTAAGGCCGGCTACTCGGGTTGGAGACAGCCGGGGTGGAAAGGGAGAAGGATGGGAAGTGCTGGTCCGGAGAAGGAACTGCATGAACTGTAGAATGGGAATGGAAAAGCTAATTTTCTAGCAAACAGATAAATAAGCAAATGTTAACAGAGCTGTTTGACGCTAAACATAGGAAGATCTGGGGCAAAGGTGAATGTGGTGGTGTGCATCGAAACGTGTTCAAAAATACCTTTGGATTTGTGTGCCAGTGTTGAAAGAGTTTGCATGTGCTGGGAACCCCTTTTCCCTCCATAATTTTTGCATTGTTTCCTCGCTCCAAGAGCAGCATTATTAAAGCACATGACTGCAAAAATACTTTACCTGAAGAAGGAAAAAAAAAAGACATTTTGAAAGCATGGGAGCTAAGTGTTCTGCAAAAGTTTATTTTTAATATACTAATTTTCAAGACACTCGCAACTGCAAAAAGGTCAAGATTGTCCAAGATTGTAAGACTTGAATTCAAACTTAATAGCCCCTTTGAAAGTGGAACTATTGTCTGCCGTGATTCTATGTGTAAGCTTTCTACTGAGCACCTGGTGATAGTGTTTAAGGAAACTTGTTATCCCTGTAAAAATACAAAAAACATAATATGGTAAGACGTTACCTGGGCTGAAGCATTTGCTGTTGCAAAAATGCACATGTATCTGCATGTTGTGTACGCTGGCAAAACATGGATGTGAAAGGCAGTGATGTGTTAGGTTCCTGTTTACCTGTAGCAAGTCCTCACTAAAGAGGTGTGAACTTCTGAGGGACGTAGGAGGCACCTTGACCACCTCTTTCACCTCCGCAGTAGGAGGAAGTGCTGTAGAACTGATGTCCTTGAGTGGTGAGACAGCAGGGTGCTGAGGAGCCCCTGGGCCACAGCCTCCATCCAGAGCAGCACTGCGAGACCTCTTTACTTGTTCACAAATTAGATTTTCTAGCAAACATTGAGACTTGCCAGCAAATGGATGTTCTCAGTGGTTTTGCCTCTGTTGGAAGTGGGAAGGCAGGAAGGGCAGGCTTCTCCCAGGCTCCTCCAGCTGAAACATGGTCAGTGCCTCCTGGGACAAAGGTCCCTAGCTGAGGAGGGAAGTGCTGGCTCTTTTGGCTTTTCTCTTTCTCCTGGCAGTCAAATTACCTATTAAACTGCGACCCAGTTTATAAAACCTCGAGAAGACTTCTTGTTGGCCACTATGTAAGAATGTTCTGAGAGGAACACGGATGCCCAGAGAAGTGAGGTGGGACAGAAGGAGGGAAAGCAAAGGAAAATGTGACTTAGAAGACATCTAGGAGTGACTGATGCCTCAAGGAGGATAAGGATGCAGAGCTGGTCCTGAGGTCTGCCTAGGAGAAGTTTGTCAGTGGGCTTGACAAAAGCTGTTTGGGTGGAAGGTAATGGTGAGTGAAGGATGTGCTCTGTGTAATAATTGTAGGTAAAGCGTTCAGTGAGCAGTGTGTTGGCCTTAAGATTTGAGGGTTGTTCAAAGAAACAGATGCCTTGACCTGTTCTAGTCAGACTCTCATGTGAACAACACAAGGCTGTTATACATGTGCTGCATGAACCAAATGTTTCTGTGCCTCTGGTTGAATTTTTGGGGAAGCTTCGCAAAAGAATTTCACTATTTTCGGTCAGTAAAGCTTAGTAATGAGAGAGTATAGTGTTGTCAAATGGTGACATTTATACTTTGTATAACTTGCTTTCATAGTTTTAAGTTGATTAAAGTGCTGTTTTTAAGCAATAGCTATGCTTACAGTGTAACAAGCATACCTGAAAGGTTTCATTCTTCTGGTTGTAGATGGATGGTGATAGCTCCACAACGGATGCTTCTCAGTTAGGAATTGCTGGAGATTACATTGGTGGCAGTCACTATGTGATACAGCCTCACGATGGTAAGACATGTAACAGTAAATACTACTATTTCTCTGAGTCTGTGTGTGTGTATATCTATATTCTTCCAGTTCTTGTATAGTTCTCTGCTATCTTCTGTCAAGCTAAGAATTTGCAATTGTTTGTATTTGTAATGCCTCACTGTATAAAGCATTTTTTTCTGCAGTCTGAAGGTGGAGGTTGGATTTTTCAATGTCGGCACTGAGTCCTTTAGGGTGATGACAAAAAAATGGATGTTCTAGGAAAAAGCTTTTATTTTGACATGACATTAAGAATGCTTGGTGTTCAGCAGCCACATATATTTCTGTGCATAGTATGATAAAGATGATATCAAACACCCATAAAGGCAGCCTGATGTTACATCTATTTTTAAAATTCTACAATGTTAATACACTACACTTTCAAAGGTCTTTGTCCTTCAGTGTAAGATTTTAAACTTAATTAATTATTGCCTGCTGTCTGTCAAATACAATTTCTGTTAACTTTTCTTTATTTCATTAGACACAGAGGACAGCATGAATGATCACGAAGATACAAATGGCTCAAAAGAGAGTTTTAGAGAACAAGATATATATCTTCCAATTGCAAATGTGTCAAGGATAATGAAAAATGCCATACCGCAAACAGGAAAGGTAATACCCTTGTCTGGTAAAGAAAGTGTGTTAATGAGTTTTATTCCTTCCTCTGAGTGAACTTGAGCTGGTAGAACAATATATTTTTTTCCAAATGATCCTGGTTTATGGGAGAAAAGCCTTATAAAAGAAAAGGGGGAAAAAAAAATATGAGCAGGAAGCGATTGAGACCAAGTCCATTTTTCTTAGGTTTCTGAAAGCTTTTAGTAACTGCTGTAATTAGAGTATCCAGAACAGTGTTGTTCATAGAACTTTCAAGAGCTTTCTTTTTTCAAGGTGTGTTCTCTGAAGTTCTCTTAACGGGTTGGACTTGGTGACAATCTCGTATCAGTAAATATTTTCTATGCAGTTCTCTTACAAAATTTAATCTGCTTTTTGAGGTGCATAAAATTTGGAATAAGTGAACCATTTTGGATGAAACAAAAATGAAGGAAAGAGAATGTTTAGTCTTCCATCACCTGAATCTTTACATATCCAAATGCCAAAATGAACTAAGTTTGCCTTATACCATGTAGCAGATAAGGCCAGATATTGAAAGACTTACTTTATTTCTTATTTTGAAGAACAGACTTTTTAATCCATTCTGCTGAGCTGATGATTGTATAAGTGTTTGACCATTCCACCTGTTTATCCTGAGCCCTGCAAAGGTTTCTATTACTTGTTGTTTGTCTATTGTATTCCAATACAATTCTTGCCCCAGTAACATTTCCTCTAGCTAAAGCTGAATTCCGTTTTATTTCTTTTTTTTTTTTTCTGAGATCACTCTAAATAGAAGCAAGACATAACTTTCTTGCATCTGCTTGTGCTTTCGTAGTCTTCAGGGCTTTCTGAGATCTGGGTGTTACATTTATAGCTTTGCTGCGAAAATCTCTTCAGTAGTCCATATTGTCATAAATTTTTAGAGATCAAGATGAGATTTCTCAAGAATTTAGCATATGGGATGTGGAGTTATCTGGAAAAATCAGGGAGGTTTTTGAGGAAAAACTGCAAGGGAAGCTGCTGGCTGATGAGTACTTCTGAAAATATCACCCTATGTGTCTGAAAATATCAGAGGAACTAATGAAGATTCTACATACAGTTACTGCTTCTTTTTTTTAAAAATACAAACAGGTTCTTCCCATGTGAAGAATAAAAATGTTCATTATAATAATCTTTCAGTTGGTTCCTGTCAGCTTGCCAAATAATCATGAGTAATACTTGCTGTTATTTTAAGTCAGGTAAATTACTTTTGTCCAGCTGAAAACCATAATCAGATTTATTTCATTCTTGCCAGGGGCATACATTTCTTCATTTGAATTCTCATTTGGAAAATTTATACCAGAATATTAAAGCATTAGAGAAGCTTGCTGCTAGGCATGTATCCCAGTCCCTGAATCTGGTCAGGATGAAAATACTTGTCATTGCTGAATTTGTGGGAATGTACTGCAGTGGGGTTGAAACCACTGGGTCTATTAAAAGGAAGATGGAATTGGGCTATGACGTCATGAACAGGTTTAAAGAGAAGGTGTAGGTAAGCAAAGTAAGCAATACTGAGATGCATCTGTATGTAAAAGCTTGTACAGAACATAGTTATGACTTCAGGAGATCCTGATAGTTGGCTGCGCTGCTTGAAATAGTAAAACTTGGGTTAAAATAATGTTGCAGCTGTGCTTACATAGAGCAGTGATGACATCCAGTGGTTCCCTCACATACAGGTGTTGCCTAAATGGGTGTTACCAGGTTTTGGGATGTTTTTGTTTATTATTGAGTGTATTCTTTTGTTTGGGTTTTTTAAATCTTCTTGTGTCTTGATTAATCATTTTATGATACTTTTCTTACTAGATTGCTAAGGATGCAAAGGAATGTGTACAAGAGTGTGTAAGTGAATTCATCAGCTTTATAACATCAGAAGCAAGTGAGAGGTGTCACCAAGAGAAAAGAAAGACCATCAATGGGGAGGATATTCTCTTTGCCATGTCTACCTTGGGGTTTGATAGCTATGTTGAACCTTTGAAGTTATACCTCCAAAAATTCAGAGAGGTTGGTATATGCTTCAGTATTTCCTCGTTTATTTAGCCTGGTTGTGTTTATCCTTAGCTCCCTGCCATTGTAATTGCATAGTGGAGAACTTGCACAGTATCTCACAGCTTTTGTCAGGGACTAATAAAAGCATTCCAGAGGATGTCAAGAGAAAAAGGAGTAAGTAAGCATTTTGATTAGACTTGCTGATTCAACATAGTTAAAGCTTTCAACTGAATAAATTCTCTAGTATATTGCTGGTAGTAAATCACTCTATCTTTAAAGGTGCTTATTAGGAATACTTAATTCGATCTTTGGGTTCAGTCAATAAAACTGCACTAGACTGCATCCTCTAAGGAACTAGCCTAACGTCTATTGTTTGTCTGGGCTTCAGATCTGCAAAAGAAAAAGTTGTTTTTCTCATGTCAGAATAATGATTCATATGGAAGGCTTCCATGTTTGGGGGTTTGAGTACTTCAGTGTTTGGGGGTTTTCTCTTATGTTTTTTAGCCTGTCCCTCAGTTTGTTTTTGATACATAGTATGTGCTAGGTATGTGATCCAACTCTAGCAGAAAGTGCCTTTTTTTTTTCCTTTCAGCATTTTAAACTTTTTTAAAAAAGTTGCTTCTGCTTGGGTTTTTAGTTCTTGTCCCTCATTCATGCACCTCCTGTCTGGAGATGGAAGAGAGTTATGCTTGCTTGCTTGCTTTACTTTGGTGTTCTTTTACATCAGAATACCAGATTTAATCAGACAAATCAAAGTTATTTTTATCCAGTGACCTCTCTTCCTCATAGTCCTGAATGAAGAAGTTGTTCAGGGTTAAAATAATCCTGGGGAGAAAAAAAATCAAAGCAAACTAATTTTTTTTTTAATATGGATGCCTCTTGGTATGGCTGCTTGGTTTTACTGGCATGAGTGAAGAAGATATGTCTAAATTGGCAGTGCTGTAGATAGAGATGCTCTTCAGAAGTTTCTTTGTTCTCTAAACCCAAGGTTTTTAATTAATGGGGTCAGATGTGCTAGTAATATTTAATTTGCTGGTAGCACTTGAAGCTTCACCTTCCCAGAAGGTCATTTGCTGTGATAATTGAGTAATAGGAGGTGTAATCTAAAAGTATATTGCTGTGTGCTGTCTCTTTCCAGTTCTGTGTAGCAGTTGCACGTGCCGTCAGAGTGCTGTATGTGCTTTAATTAAAAATGCGAGTAGTACCTAACTAGTTTCAGTACTTCTGGAGAAGTCTGAAGTGGGTCTATGCAACTTTTATTCTGAAGTGACTGTTTTTGCAGATACATACACTGTGGTAGCAGAGTAGTGGGATTGGGTTTTAATTGGGTGGATGGATTGGATGGTTTTGCTCATCAGTTTTAAACCTTCACTCCAGCTAGTTCTGTCTTTGTGGACTGTATATAGTGAGGTAATCCTGCTCTGTAGCTTAGTATTTAGTCTACATCATACAGTTGCAGAGAATACTTTTTATACTGGTATTATTTTCTTAGATGCTCTTATGTAATAGCATCGAGCATCAAACTTGATACTTGTAAAACTGCATGCAGGTGACTGGGAGCCTTGGCTTTCTGTGCTGATACCCATTCTGGCTCTAGTCCTTGATGTGGGAAAAGAAATCCAATGTCTTGGTTGTAAATGTCAACTCTTAGCTGTGTGATGATGGCACTTGCGTGTGGTTGGTAAGCAAATGTTGCACATTTGCAGTAGTTCTGAGATTCTGTGACTTCTTGTAAATGCTCTTAAGTGCTCCTTCTGTATTACTGCAGATCTTTCTGCAGAAGGTGAAAGCCTTTCTTAAACTACAAAGTCCTAGTTTGCAGAATTTTTGTTTTTGAGGAGCATGGCTGAGACAAAAAACACTCTTTGTATATTCTTTTACTCTGAACGTTCTTAACTCCAATAGAGTTTTACAGGTCTTGGATTTCAAAGTCCAACTGCTGCACAGTGACTCTTCCGCAAGTTCCAAACCTTGGCTAGAGCTCCTGGGGTCTTGAAACAATCTCAATCCAACTGTACTCTAATACATTTCTTCCTCCCCTCTGCCCCCTCCAGGCAATGAAAGGAGAAAAGGGAATTGCAACAGTTACAACTGGAGATGGTCTAAGTGAGGAGCTCACAGAGGAAGCGTTTAGTAAGTAATACTTTTTAACTTATTATTACTGTGGCTTTTTTAAAAACAGCACTTCGTTTAGACATCAGAATTCTTACTTGAGGAATACATCCTGGTCTGGCCACATGTTACATCTGTGATCCATTGAGATTTTCATTTGAGATGTCTGGAGGATAACCTGTGCTCAGATAAACTCCTCCCAGTCAGTAGAATTTATGGTCAGAATGAAGTAATGTAGTGATAAATGATGACACTCTAGTAATAGCTAATGTCAACTGTGGAAGATTTTTAAATGCATACATTAGTGGCAGTATTTTTTCTCTACACTTAAAACACAGATTGTAATGAAAGGTGCGAACTCTTTTTTTCTTTTTCTTTTTTCCCCCCAGTAGCTACGTACTTAGGCCACATTCGTTCTACTTGCAAGACTGTTTGGGAAAAAGTAAAATAGACTCCACTTGATGACTTGAGGAGCTCGTCTTTGAGAAATGAGCCACAGAAGAACATCAGCTTCGTTTAATTCTAAAACACTTAATATTTCTTATATTTGAAAGAATGCACAGATTGGCAACTAAAAGGTGTAGGGCAAGGAGTATCATATGCGTTCACTGTAGTTTTTCTTCCTTATACTGTGAATTAAAGCCTGACACTTGTTGGGATTTGGGACAACCAAAACACTTGTTTTGTTCATGCTGGATTCTTATGTGTAGTCTTAACCTTGGCTTTCAAATGTTATGGGCTGGTAATCTTGAAGACGATACAAGAAGAATTAGGAAGCACAGCTTTAGTCATACCTACTGATGAGATTTAGTTTTTCAAGTATCTGATAAATCTCCTGTTTAAAATCACTGGTAAACTACCGACCTAGCAAAAATTGAAGGCCTGAGGACTGAAATGACCTGTTCAGGGTCTGAAACACACTTTGCTCCCAGTATGATGACTTTGACTATATAAAACAGTACCGACTCTTTGGGTCTCTCCTAGCCTGGAAGATAAGCTCATAAAACTGGCTGGAAATGAAGAATCTAAACCTAAATATTGCAGGGGATTTAGAGAAAGCTTTTTTTTTAATATGACTATTTTAATTTTATAATTAAAGATTAGGCAATGCAAATAGTAAACTCTCATCCATACTCACTCATATGTAATAGCTTTGGTTCAGAAATAGTAAGACACTAGCACAACTATAGGCCCAACTTATATACCTTGGATATGTTGCTAATGTTTCCTGGATTGCAGCTGTTGGGAGTCTGTCCTGCTTGAAAGCTTGTCAAATAAACATATAGAAATAGTCTAAAAGCTTTATTTTGTGTATATTCTGATTTGCACTTCAAGCATTTAAACTGCAGCTCAGGAGTTGCGGGAGAATATATAGATGGAAACTTGTGATTGTGTCTGCGTCTGGTATCTTGTTTTGTATGGGCAAAGAATCAAACTCACAAAAAGTTTCTCCTCTGGATGCTTATGCTCTGCTTAGTCTGAGTACAATGCCCACCAGAAAATGGAAACAAAAAAAAAAAGCGGAATCCCGTTACATCTGTGGATCCTCTGTCCCCTTCCCAAATTTGATATGGTCCCTGTTAAATGGCAGAAGGCTGAAGATGTGCTCCTAGTCACTTGTTCAGACACCTCAGTCCTGGGAGCCTCATAGTGCTCTGTGAAATAAGCCTTAGTTTGCCGTGATATGAAACGAGCAACTTTGGAAGTGAATATTAAGGCTTAGCATATTAATGCAAAGGAGATGTTGCAGTAGTAGAAGAAAGAAAAAACTTTTTTCTGTAAAATAACCAATTGTGTCAAGTGCTGCAGGTATTTCTCTCCATAGGGGCAGCTATAGATCTATTCAGAACGATGGTCTTGCGGTAGCTGTAATGGCTGTGTGCCATCACCCTTAGCTCTTTGGCTTAGCCTAATGCCAGGGCTGGGTCAGAAGCTTGGCATTAAACTCTGTCAGATGTGGAATGTGCGCATCAAAGGGCAGTAAAATTTTGGACCTGCCAGAGCCACTTCTCGCTATGATCCTAATGCATCTCTTAATTTTCAAATACTTAAGTTGCAAGTTAGTACAATGAAGGTAAGCAAAAAGAACCCCAGCTGAAAACCCAGTTTAAAAACCCCCAAGCATCAGCTTTCAGATGAAAGCTGTTAGGATTATACTGTGTTTTCAGAATCTTTTTTTATGGGTTATACATCTTATCTTTACATAGTAACAGGCATAGTTCAGAAAGAAAAAAGCCCCCAGTTGTTTGTCTCCTAGTGGAGAATGTTATGGTACGGTGACTTGACCTACAGCTTAAAAGAGTTTTGCGGCTTTGCTTCCAAGTAGCAGTTGTAGCATATCTACTCTGAATGGCGCAAACCTCAACACGCACACTATTGTAAAGGTTTATCTTAAAGCATCACTCCTTGTGTTTTCTCTCTAAATCTCAGTAGTACTTCTTACTCCATTCCTTGTCCACCTCCTCTCTCCTCTGTGAAATTCAGAGCTCTTGTGCAGTGCCCTGAAGGACAGGCTGAAGTCAACCAGGTCTTTGACTTCCTATCAATACCGTTGTCTCTGGCAGTGCCTTTGTTTGTCATTGCCTGTCTCTTCATCTCTGCCACCTTCCATGGGGCTTCTGCATTACTGAGTCGCTGATGGATCCTGTTTTAAAAAGCAGTGCAATGTTTTCATTGACTTCTTCATGCACATGTATGCTGATCTTATGTCTAAAGAAAACAAACTCCAAATTCTCCAGGTTTCTCGGGATATTGGATGCTGGAGAATGCTTTTTCAGTGGTCAGGATGGCAAACTCTACTCCATTTGTCAGTGTACAGCTCTGTATGTTCTGCTTCAGATATGTACAGGAGAAGAACAAGGTGCAGTCCTACTTTTAGGTTATCTGATACAAAATTAAGTTGAATTTTGTTTCTTAAGTGTTTCTTAATGGGAATAAACTTGTTTACTTCTAAGACTCAGTAACAAGTATGTCTATACACAGTGTAGGGTTGTAGCTGTCAGGAGAGGAATGGCTGCATAGTCCTGGAGTGGACCACAATATCCCGCAGTTCCCGTCTAACTTTCTTAAAATGCTCTTTCTTTCAGCTAACCAGCTGCCAGCAGGCTTAATAACCACAGACGGCCAACAGCAGAATGTTATGGTCTACACAACATCATATCAACAGGTACTGTACCCCGCCCCCTACTCTCCCTTCTGCTGCTAAAATTGAAATGCTAATTCAACTGCCCTGTTCTGAAAGAACAGTAATGTGATTTCGTCCTCTGGTGGTGGCTGTCGTGACATTCCAACAGTGTGACAATTCAAGGCTGTTAGCTGTGATGCAGTTTCAGAAAAGGTGCAATTTAATGTGAGTTTGTGTTTTCTTTCTCTAGATCTCTGGTGTGCAACAAATTCAGTTCTCATGATTTGAAGAAAATTTTAGATCTGGGAACACGAGATGGAAAAGCCCTGCAGCTCTAACAAAGAGGCAGTTTTAATGACTGGTGAAGAGATTTATCTCTTTGTATATTAAATAGCTGTAATGTAGCTACCTGAAGCTTGACTAATTGAGGTGTGAGTTCTGACTCAAATCTTTTTCATGATGATTTTAAAAAAAAATTGGATTTTAAAGGTATTAAAGTATTTTTGTTTTGTACAAGAGTTTGTTGCTCTGTATAACTCCTGTATGCATTGTATATTGCAATTTATTACTGTCAGAGATTTGTAGACAGTTTCTTATTTTCATATTGAATCATGTTACTTTTGTAATTCAGGTAAACAGCTGGGTTAATTCATGTTTACCCTTTGAATAAAATTGTAAGGGTAAAGTTCATTTTTTGAATGCAAGTTGCCTTTATTATAAAGATTGAATTGGTCTTGGTTAAGTAACTTGTCTTGCATGACAACCTCATCTAACTATATGTCAGCATATTTATTGAAACTTTGAAAGGGACTTTTTCCTCTTGAAACTAGCAGCTCAAAAGAATTGCTACAACTTTTTTTTTTAATGTAACTTCAGAATTAAATGTTAATCAAAACCAACTAATGCTCTACTACATTTAGAGACTTAGCTTATCAACAGTGTTGACGAAAACACTGATGTGTGTGATGCAGGTCCTCATTTCATATTTTTTTTCAGTTGCATTAACTCTGCTTAGACTGATTTTGATATATTTAAGGTAGTCTTTGTGCTACTGAAATAACTCTTTATGTATGGTTTTTAGAATCCAAAATGTAGAAATTCAAGGGTAGTGAGGGTGGGGGAGGGATTTTATAGTCCTTTGTGGTAAAAGATCTCATTTTAACTTTTTACTGAAAAGTTTTAAAGAATCTTGTGAGACTGTGGGAACTCAACTGTGTTAGTGACTTTCTGTGTACAGGGCTGTGTGTATGTGCGCGCATGTGCGAGTGACTGAAACTTGAACAAGTGATACGGATCTGAAATGGAAGACAGACTGCTAGTTTGCTGTCTCTTTCCTGGTTTTTGCAATAAATGCTACCTAGATAATGTAGTTCCGTATATTTAGCGAGCTGTTCCTAGTAACATAGCTGTTTCTTTAAAAATCAGGTGGGTGGTTTTGTTAGATGCAATGTCTTAGCCTTTTAGGGTAGGGGTGGTGGATTTGGTAATATATCTTATTCAGACTGAATTTGGGGACCTTTGATCTTCTTACTGTTTGCAGTGGACTGAAATGTAATATAACAACTATCTTTCCACATACCTGTCATTAATTTAAGAAAACCACACCTTGAATCTGTTGCCATATAATTTCTTGCTGGTTTTGTCTTCTTTTTTTTCTTAAGAAAAAAAGAAAAACTTTTTAATATTGGGAAAATAGTTTAAACTAAGACATCCTGGAAGCCTGAAATAGCCAGTTCTCTGCTAAACAAAAATTTTATGTATGTGGAGATTTGAACGGTGTTTCTTACACATCAGCCTCATGCTGGCAGAGCCTCTGGAGGCGATCCAGTGTATTCTGTGGCGATCTGGGTTTTGTGGCAGTCTGTCAATCTTCAGCAGCTATGACTGAACAAATGCAGTTTTTCATTAAATGTACAAATGAATAACACAATCCCTACACGAGCCCCTTCTGTTTGTATTCCGTTTATTTCAGGCCGTCATACCCTGTTCTTGATGTTCCCGGATTTGCAATGGAAAAAGCTGTGATCGCAGCTAAGGAGAAGCTAGGAGAGATTTAGCAGCTGGATGTGCCAAAAGGGGGCTGAGGTCATCCGTCACACTTGCTTGAAACCACCTACATTTTTCAGTCTGCCATCTCTTCTGTGAGTTTAGGTTAAAGTGGTTTGAGTTTGTGGTTTACACACCTTTGTGTGCACGAAGGAGCTGATAACTGCTTTTTCTTTTTCTTTCTCCTCCTCACATGCCCGAGGTCCAGGGACAAAACTGCAACCAACTTGCTCGTTCACTTCCTGAAAATATGCATGTAGAAGTAATAGTACAACACTCCCTTTGATCTCCCTCTGAAACCATTCACCTAATAAAGTTTGCAGGGTACTGTAGTGCTGGCAGAACAAATGTGGTCTGAGGAAATACTTGCCTAATTTACATTACTAGTAGCACAATCACTGTGGAGTCTTTATTTTTGTTTAACAACTGATGCATGTTCTCACCTTTCTGTGTGTAAGTACTCAAAGTTTAAAAGTAGCTTAAACCCAAACCAAGAGTGACCATCCCATCTGCTTCTACAAAACTGCCCTCTTTGGGTCTCTGAATGTTTTGGTTAACCCCAAATAACCCCAAATTGAGCTGGAGCTTGAGACAGCTGTGGCAGCCTATGCTAAAACTTGAAGGCTGCTTGAAATAGCAGTGATGTTCAAAGATCTTTTTCCAAGCACAGTGACTTTTTTAGGTGTCTTTTCATGACACAAGCAAATTTTACTACATTAATTTTTAAAATTGATTTCTGTGTGACATGATCCTTCTGATCTTTCTTTATAGAGCGCTCGTGGTGTCTTTAAAAGCACAGAAACACTGTTATCTCTAGTCAAAATGCAGTTATGAGAAAGGCTAATTTAGATGACGTTCTTCTACATCCCATTTTCATTACAGGCTTAATGGGAGCTGAGGCTCTGCCTTTACCAGTCTTGCTGATGTACTGTTTTATTTATTCCTCTGTTCTGATCTCTCCTGGATGCTAAAATACATGGCTGGATGGTGTAGCCAGAACACAGAGGGAGTCTTGGCATGAGGCAGTACATCCTAAATATCTACTGACCCACGCTGCTCTGCCTGTAGCTAAAAATCAGTCTGAACTACGTGGGCAATACCTTCAAAAGTCATCTTCTTGAACTGCACCCTGAATACGCTGTGCATCATGTCAGATTAGTAGATGGTCCCTACTGTAGAGTTTCAGGATGATGCTCGTTAACATGTTGTAAGCATATATTGGTGATTTCTGCCTTGCCTTTGGCAGGAGAGGAAGCATATGGGCAGCCACACGTGCACAAGAGATTCCTCAATGCAAAGCAACATGGAGAGCCAAGGGGTACTATTTTCCCTGGCACTTTGTTGTCATGATAAGAGCTGGCAGCACCTTCTTTATAGCTATAAAAGTCTTCATTTTGCAGAGCTTTAAATGCGATTAATGCTCTAGTTAAGTCACGTAGGCTTGCTGCTTCATTTATATTTACAGTGATAAGACAACTTGCTTTTAAGTCGCTGCATTCCCAAATGGTGCGGGTTAGACTTTTTTCAGTTTTGATTTGTACCAAGTAGAAGAAAGGAAATTTTCAGTTAAATTTGAAGTGCACTTTCTTACGTTTAAAGAATCTACATACAATTGTGGGGTTTCTTCATCTAAGATGAATAATGCAATAGGGAAACTATAATTTATATAGGGCTCAAGCAGTCCTATAGGAAGAATTTAAATCTTGGTAATGTGGACAGTGGTTACTCTTATATTCGCCTTGCAAATTGGTTTGGTGAAAAGAGCAGTGGTGGAAGGATGCCTTTTGGCTGTGGTACAGTTTAAGACATGTACTTAGTTGAAAACATGGACCCATTTCTCCTCTTTGAAAGTAAGAGATGATGTTCTGGCATAATCATTCACACTTCCACCCTTTAAAAGGCTGAAAAAATTATACTTAACCAACCGAATATTGATCTGTTTACCTATTGATCTGTGAAGTTGGCACGGTAATGGACAGCAACATCACCTGACCCTCAGCATGTAAAAATTTAATGGAAAGGTCTCCAGAAACTCAGTGCCAGTTCAGCTTGTGCTGACATCCAAGGCTGCATGCTCTTGGGAGTGAGGGCACTTTGCTCCTATGCACAATAGTTTCCAAATTGGTGCCAGCTGCACCATGTTTATTAAATTACAGTCTCCCAAGTAGGGCTGCAGAGGCAGGGAGAGAGGCAAGGCAGTGCACAGCAGCTCAGAGGGAGGCAGCTGCACCAGTTTAGGCAATCTTCCAGGCAAATGGCCAGGGTCGTTTCCTGGAATACCTTATTGCAGCGCACTGGGCCAGAGGATCCACTTACCGGGAGTAATGGCACCTGATTTGCTTTTGTATGAAAGAAAACTATTGAGGGGTTAAATCGGCTGGGCGGAGGAGCATCCTTGAGGCTGCTGATCTAATTCTGTGTGTGTGCCTAATACCTAACCTGGCCCAGCCAGTACAGCATCAGAGACAGCAGCTGACTTCTTTAGGACAGAGCTGCCTTAAAGGGTTTGGTTTCTGGCTAACAAAACACAGTAATACGTGGCTCAGTGCTCGCCCCCAGAAGACACATCGATGCCAGTGCATTGCAAACAAAGTTTTAGCAGCAATTTACTCCTGGTCAGAATCAACCCAAGTTTTTGGTCCTGTTCAGTGTGCAGACTACTTTTCTCCAGAAACCACGGCGCAGCAAGAGTCCTCCCCTGCCACTGGGGCAATAGTGACTAAAGCACTTCCCTGCTGCTCCTAAACTCTTCTCACTGTGTGTCCTTCTCTGTGCACAATAAAAGAACAAAAAAAGGGTTGTTTCCAACTCAAAGTGGTTCCCTGCCCTGCCTCAGTACACAGCTCTCCCCAAACTGGGGGTAGGGCATGGAGCTGGTTGTAGCTTGCCCGGTGACAACTACAGCAGAAATCTAATTTCTTAGAGGTATTTGCTTCAGGTGTGTCTTTAGCATGGCAGAAACGAGGCAAAACTACAGAAGACCTTTTTTGAAGTCAACAAAATAATTTAGTAAATAAGGGCAGGGAATCTGTCTGAAACAACACGACCGCTATGGTGAGAGTATCTTCCACCCAAAAGGACACAAGACCAGGGACAGCAAATACATGCAACCTCTAACTGCACCCTTAAGACTCAGTTCAGGTATAAATGCTGCATCACTTAAAATACAACTACAGCTAAAACACAGTCACCGCTTTATGCAACAGCAAATTAGGAGGAGTATATACTATTTTTACTCCTCTCTGCACCCTGTGTGAAGACAAACAGTTGACCCCATCAGAGCTTATGTTGCATCGCTGGCCAGAAGAGTGTAGTGCAGACAAAGGACTTGGGAGTGAACAGGTTTGTTTCTCCAGCATCTGACTGCCTGGCCATGAAATCCAAACCTGCCCAGACACCCGAGTTCCCTGTGTAATTGTAACACACTGGGAGAAGCAATCTGGTGAGCAGGAAGCTGCCCAGAGCCAGCCGGTAGGAAAAGCTGAGCACTGAGGGATAAGGAAAAGCTGAGCACTGAGGGATAAGGAAAAGAATCCGAAATCTCACCTCCAGCCAGCTGGAGAGTATTTCTGCTACAGGGAAACAGGCTCCATCACTTTGGGATGAGAACGCAGAGACTGTGGGGCCTGGGGGGTGCCGTATCAGATGGCGAGTCGGCTCTTGCTCTGTTCAAAGCCAGTGGCAACAGCCACGTTTTACAAGCCAAGCAGCTGAAACTTGTCCAAAGTGTCTCTTGAGTGGATGCAGTGAGATCAAGTTCTGGACCCACCAGAAAAATATTGATAACAACTGGCAATTTTGCCTTGTCTGGCTTGACAACTCCCATGTTGCTTCAGATGGCTCAGCAGCAACTTTCTGCAGCAACTTTATCTTCCCAACCTTCTAATAGCAGCACAAATACAGGAAACAGATCTCAGTAACTAATCTTTGAATAACAGCTACATAAATAGTCTGTGTTTATACTAAAACATTTATGCTGTAACATAAGTAGGTGATACCTCAAACTGTTAGATTGAAATTTCAAGGGTTTTTTTTCCAAGATGGTCATTTCAGAGAGTTGCTCCCAGGCTCTGAATGTTTTTCTTCTGGAGCAGACAGCATATAAAGTCAACATGTAAAAGTCTCCTCCCTACTCAGGCAAAGTGCAATGAAGAAATAATTACAAAGCTGCTACTAAAAAGAAAGATTTGGGGTACTTCTTTATACTGCTCAAAGTTACGAGCTACTACTTGTATCTAATAACTTTTTGTTAAAGGAGAATTATCAGCACTGTATGAAAGAGAGAGGTGGTTATCCTAAAAGGCAGCTAAGAGTCCCTGGCAAAAAAAATCCCAACATTTAAATGAGAAAATGCAAACAAAACCAGAGGATGCAACCAAACCAGAGAACTGGTGGTTTTGAACCTCCTAAGATGGCACGTACCCAGGGCGCCTCTTTTAAGAATCACTTGGAAGTAACTGCATATTGGTAACTTCCATGTGTGGATAACAGTATTTTATAATTTCATCAGATACAGAAATAACTCTCTGAACACTGCTTACTATTTAGGACACGCTGAAACGCTTCATCTTTATTTCTCTTTGAAGATACCATATCCGAGCCTTAATTTTCATTTTAAGGAGCTGCTGTACCAACTTCGCAATTGTCATATATTAAAAACAGATGCTTGTGAGAGGCGAGACCCCCCTCAATAAAACCACGACAGCAAACTAAGCCCAGCCCCAATTTGGTAGATTTTTTTTTGTTCGGTTTTGTTTTGTTCTTGGCAGGGCTGTAAGTTCAACAATATGAAGTACTTCAGGCTTTTGAAGGATTTTGGGAACAGACCAAGATGTGACTTACCGCCTTTTTAGATGCCAGATTTTTCACAATATAACATCAGGCACATATGAACGAAGTTAAACAAACGGCCCCCCACTAGCTCGCAAAGACCTCTTGGGCCTTCCTCCCATCCCAGCCCTCCTCTTCCTTCCCCCTCTCCCACCCATGCAGCCCCGCCCCTCCCTTTCTTTTGCTCCGCTGCTTCTGTCCCTTCGCTGAGCCCGGCAGAGCAAACTCACACCACCTCACACAATCTGAAATTAAACGGGGTGCCTAAAACACATCAGCATCCCTCTGCCTCATGCCTTCCAGGCACGAGTCTCCCATTACGTTCTTTTTCTCTGCGCAGCAATTCCCACTGCTGTCAATGGCACCGTGGCCAAACGACGGCTTTCGTGCTTGACTGGGGGCAGTGTGGGCAGGGAAAGTGAGGGAGAAGGGGGCAGAGGGGCTGTGTCTGCAGCACCAAGCCCCGCAGTCCTGGTAGCCCCACTGCTGGCAGCCAGGGCTGCCCCCAGACCCAGCCCGGGGGCTGACACTTGCCAGAGACTGTTTCTAAGTGGGTTTAACCACTGCCCCTTGGGAAGGTGGTTGGGGAAGGTTTGGGGAAGACGGGAGGATTCAGTCTCACGGACCCTGCCATATCGCTCGTCCTCAGCGCCAGGCAACACACCTGGGCTTGGTTTGGGATTTTTTACCCTTAGCGGTATTCCCCAAGGCAGGCCTGTGTAAGGCCACAGCAGGGGTCTGCAGGTGCAAGAGAGATTCTCTGCCCGAGACCTGGCATTGTTCATTCACGCTGGGATCTAGCTGCCTGCCCAGCCCACCCCACAGCATGCCGTGGGGATTTCTGCTCTCCAGAGGGAACATTGGAGGTGGAGCATCCTAAAGACTCATTCATGGAGCAAGAGGATCTTTTTTAAGCTCATCTTCCTGCTACTTTCCACTTAACTTCTGGAAGTTCTAATCAAAGGGATCCCCACTTAGCTTCAGATCAATGGAAAGCACAACGAAATGAAACTTTCACGACTGCTAGCAGGAGGAGGAACACATCAACTGCTAACACAATGGCAGCAGTCAGTGCTCCACCCTTGCCCCGGGAATCTGGAAATGTCTCAGTGTCAGAATTGGAAGCCACAGAATAAACGCCCTGGCCTTCAGCTCACAAGAAAATGTTAGAAAAATAAACCGGGAACGAGCTAACACTATAAAGACAAAAAAAAAAAATTGAGTTGTTTTTAAGATAAATTCATACAGCAAATTCAAGTCTGCCTTAAAGACAAAGTAACTCCTACTCTAAGAATCTTATTAACAGAAAGAAAAAAGCACAATGAGGGAATTCTTCACCGATTGTTTAGGTTTTCCCATTTGTTTTCCACTAATGCAAGGATCACAAATAATTGCAAATAAGACAGGAACACAAGGAGGGAATCAATTTGGAGCAGACCACTTTTAGCAGTTTCTTAAAGAGGCCTAGAAACAATCCTGTAGACCTTTCAGTTCACTCACTCCGCTCTGCTCCCCTGCTTCTAGAAACAGGTATTACTTAGATTCATAGAACGGTTTAGGTTGGAAGGGACCTTGAAGATCATCAAGTTCCAGCCCCGCCCTGCCATGGGCAGGGACACCTTCCACTAGACCAGGTTGCTCAAAGCCCCATCCAGCCTGGCCTTGAACACCTCCAGGGATGGGGGTTCCACAACTCTCCGGGCAACCTGGTCCAGCCTCTCACCACCCTCCGAGTAAAGAACTTCTTTATATCTAATCTAAATCTACCCTTTTTCCATGTAAAACCGTTACCCCTCATCCTATTGCTACACTTATTTCCCCAGGAGCTCCCATAGTCAACTGCCATGAAAGTTTAGCAACTTGCCCTGAGACTGTGACATTTTGAGCAGAGCTGGACACACACGCAATTCATGTCCTTACCAGAAGCCTTCTGAGCACAGTAAGCGCTCACTCATCTCCCACCTTTTTAACAAACTGTAACAAAGCAATACCAAACTCTTTGTCGCTCATTTTGAACAGCAGCAACGTAACCGCTGTAGGGACAGGGGGAGTCATTTCAAAATGCCATTTCAGAGGCGGCAGGCAGCACGCTGCACGCCACAAAGGCATGGAAGGGGGCAGAGTAATGGTGAGAGCACAGCAACTGCAGGAGAAGGCGAAGCAGGGAAACTGGGGAAGCTCAACTAAGAAAAAAAACACCATGAGGTAACCAAGAAGTAACTTGGGAAATAACACTGAGTATTACTCTTTGATAAAAATTACAATGCTTATCATTAACCCCTCGCCCCAACAAATATACTCACTCTCTTCTCTGTATCATCCCCTTTTCTAAAGAAGGGCAGAAATTTGAAGTTTGTACAGGTACACCTTTGAAAAAACAGACATACCCTTCAGTGTTTACAATGCGTTTGATAGGACAACCACTTTATTACAAAGAACAAACAATGCTTCGAAATAAGACTGATCAACTTGAATTGTACAAAATGTCAGTTTCCTTGTAGAGGTCATTAAGTAACAGGCTGTAAGACTAAGTTCACGTCAATTTCGCTATCTTGAAATATCAGATAACAACAGTAATACTTATTATATCTTCAGAGTTTATGGCATGATCATGTGCTCTACTCCAAACTACATTCAAAAGATATTGCTATAATTACTTTGAAAACACAAAGTGTAGGTTATTGTTCACTTCATTTCCACTTTCACAAGAACATTCTTAAGGTGAAGCTGTAGCAGTGTCTGCCCATACTGGCACGACTGGGCTATACTTACACAGTCACAACTTCCCTAAGGAGATTAGTAAACCTAGACGTTTCTACAATATGGATACTGTCATCCGATAGATTTCAGCTTCTGTTACATGTCCCTTACTGATATATGAAACAAATGGATAACACAGATTCTCAAAGAGCTGATGCCAACAGTCTCCCAAACAAATTTAAAATCAAACGATCAATATTTGTCTGATATCTAGTTGATAGGCAAACAGGCGGGATTTAGACCTTATAAATACAGTTCTAAAAACAGACCACAAAGTGTATTTTACAGCGTGTACCACAATTTCATTTTAAAGTAAAACCGTGAGGAACTGAAGGTTTGCATATGATCACTATTCAACGTCACCCAGCTTGGACAAAGAAAAGAAAGTGACATCTTATGTCACGTCAGCTGAAGAAAGCACACTTACAAGGAAATTATACTTTCATTGAAAACGCCACAGTTTTACCCTTTGGTAGTTGTGACATACCCACTGAAAAAGAAACTGTGCAAAGCATGTGAAACCAAGTGCAAAAAAACTCCACCCAGACATACCCAACGGATTTTATTCTTAAATAACAACTCTACAATCACAGCTATCGACCAACAAAATCAAAGCCACAAGTGTTTTCTCTAAAGGCTTCTTTCACAGTACTAATAAGAAAAACCAAGTTCTAGTCTTCTAGTTAACAGTTGATGTGTACGGTATTTTAGCTGTCAGACAGTATTGGTAGTGAGATCATACCTGATAAAACGGACCATTAAAACACAAATATTTTAAAGCCAGTTAACTTCAGGAAAAGTCCTATACATTCATACTATAAACACTCTTTAAAGTGAATCTGGGATATCTGTCATTGCCATAACCACAAGATTTTTCTCTGGAGTAAAACCATGTGTATTACTCCTATGCCACAATTAACACTATTATAGCGATTTATGGTCCCCAGCACTTTTTATATGCTATTATAGCATGTGATGTGTTGCGATAATTAAGGCTGTATCAGCACTTCCATTATAACCCTGATTTTCAGGGTAGCTAAAACTTGGCTATTAAATCTGCTCTGGGATACTCCAGCTGTTAAATCTCTAATATTTTAATGATACTTCTCCCACCAAACCAGGCACATCATTTATTTTAGTTTATATATTTACAAACGTTCTTAAGACAAATTTAACTGGCAGAGGCAAGAAATTCTACCTTGATATACAGTCTTTTGGCATTCGGGGCAAAATTAAAGTGCAAAGTATAAACTTCATTGCACAGTAAATAATTTAGACTTTATTTTAAAATAAATCTTATTTAGGTGCCTCAATCTATCCACCTAGTGACCTTGTCCAACTCAGCCATTTTCCTCTACACTTTGGTAAACATAGGTTTATATATAGATACATAAATAGCATTTTAAATGTTTACCTTTACTTCACTACTGTGAACAATTTTTTTTCTTTTAGCATAGGAATGGATCAACCTATTCCTAGAAGTAATGCTTGTTGAATTTATCAGCTAGCTAGTTAATGTACAATGATGCATAGTAAAAGGGAGATACTGAACTTGATTGGTAGGATATACTGGTAAAGCAAACAAGCACTTAAGAAGATTAACTGGAATAAATATGTTGAAAGTTGCCATATAATATGTGCAAAATTGCTTACCATGTATTCTAAACTTTGGTTAAAATTTTCAGATTGAAGTTTTACAGAAACATTATGGAAGCAACACAAGTGATTACAAACACAGGAATGAGGTAAGTTATTATTAGTGCAAAAAGCAAGCATATGCTAAAAGCAAAGCATATGGATTTAAAAAAAAAAAAAGAGAATGAATCTCATGGAAGTTTTCATACAAGACCAGAAAGGTCTCTTGTAAACATTGGTATTTACAAGTTTAAGATTTGTACAACTACAAAAGGATAGTTCTAAATATTAGTAGTGCATTTACAATGAATTTGCGTTTTTTGTAATAAGAGAAATGACTAAGTTCATCTTTTTCCTTTTAAATCTTCAGGGGACGTCTTTCAAGATTAAGATATTTGTTACAAATAGTAGAAAAATCATTTCTTTACAAAAAAAGTATATATTAAAATATTTATACATTTTAAGTTACTATATAATAACTGGAAATTTTTGCCTTGTACTCAGGCACCACAATCAAGAATGTGGTATAAAGAACTGAAACCAAAGAGAATTTGCTTATATACCAAATCTTACCAATTATCTATGCAAAATCTGTAGCAATAATGGGGACTCTACCTCAAATACTACTGTATGTGCCAATTTTGTATTTATTTATTTTTAATTTGAAACTGTGTATTTTTTCCATTTTAACTATCACTACCAAAAAGAGTTACTGGATGGAGCATGGTCCTCCATCCCACCATCTTCAATATAGTTCCTATCTGGTACTCATACCTGAGCAAGGCTGTATAACGCTGATGTTTCAAACGTAAAAAAGGTTATATATTTTTAAGATAAAAACAATGCAAAAATAAAATATTTGTAGCATTTACAAATAGTACAAGAGTTACATTAAACACTACATTCGACACTTGAGATTTATTATGCTGTTTCTATTTTGAGCTTGATGTTTTCATATCTGCAAAAAGAAGGAGACATCGTTAAATGTTTCATAATTTCATATTGGTCAAACACTTTCAAACTACCGTTTCAGAGCTCTGGGATACAGATCATGGTCAAAAGCCTTGCCAATTAAAGGGTTAAAACAGCATCAGAATAGGAAGACAACTTCTTCATTGTTGCTCTCCACCTTAGGAAAAGGGATGTTAAAAAACAAGCAGTGGTGTATTCAACCGTGGGCTTTCAGACCACACCCTGTGGGTCACAGCCCTCAAACCCAGAGCTCAGCCAAACCTCAGATACAACAGTATCCCCGAGGGGGTGGGCACACTCCCCCCGCTCTGCCCTTCCCAACCTTCCTCCATGCTCACAGGACCTCTTGCTGTGCAAGGCCAGCCCCCAACTAGCAGAAAGCTAAGCCAGAAAGGAGAAGGAATGGGATGAGAGGAGAAGCCAGCAAAACTTCTTGTTTTGAGCCCCTGGGTTGGCTTACTTAAAAGGTGAGCCACAACTGATCAGGCTAAAAATTAATCTTTATTTTCAGTGGATCCATTCCCATCCCCAGCTCATCATGAACCTGTACAAATTCAAGCGCGGGGACAAGATGACAAAACCTCTTCTGGCTGTAATACAGACTTTAAAGTGTATATGTGTCTCAAAAATGCACCTTATTCACCTTATGAAAAATTTTTCTAGTAAGGAGGGGGAGAAGATTGAAAAAAAAACCCTGATTACACTCATGCATGTAACTGCATTTCTTCCTACTAGAATGAAAAATCTTTGAGCTGAAGTGAAGCCCAGGGAAATCAGAAGTTTACTAGGCCTTTATTATTTGAGGGACTGGGTAAGACTCAATAACCAACATTTCAGTACTTGCTTCTCTTTGTGAGCAAATATAAAAAAAATTTTTTTAACTGCTACGCCAAATCCAACACCTAAATTTTCTCCAAACTTCTATAAGGAACATACCATTTCAAAAATTTCACATACACTGCTGAGAAAAGCATTCGCTCTAGAGACACAATATGCTGTTTTCTCCACCAAAGCTACAACACATTTAAATGCTGCGTCTGACACCGACTTTACCTTGAAGCCATCGAACTTGCGTGGCTGGTCCGTATCCTCTCTCATTCTTTGCAGAAATTCTGAACACTATAGCAGGTCGGGATGTGTAATCAACATGAGCGTTTGAAAGCTGGGCAGCAGTCACTATACATGACGTTTTAAGACCACAGTATATTCTCATAAATACAAGCTGACTTGGATTTTCCTGTAATTGTGTGGAACGGATTGCTAAGTAGGCAGAATATTCTAAAATATTTCCAGAGGGTGAAGCAGGAGGCTCCCAAGAAAGATGAATACAGTCTACACTCTGCAGAAAAAGGGAGAAAATGTGATAGTGTGTAGGTAACAACCAGATACCTGAATATATATGTATAAATATATATATATATAAAAAAATACAAAAACACCTCTAAAGGTCATCCAAAAATTCTAACCTAACATCATCACTCTTTGGAGGTAAGGATGTGTCTTTTGACTTTTTTTTTTTTAAAAAGCATGGTAAATCCATATAGGTTTAGGGATGCAGGAAGAGAAAATCATGAGAAAAGTATCAGATGATTGAGTAAGATGTGTATCTGGCAACATGATCATTAAGTCTAAAATAATTCCTTAAAGCAAATTTCTTAAAGAATATTTCATTGAGCAGAATTATCCAAGTAAGCATTTGACACTATTTTATATGACAATTTTAACTTTAGAAAAACCCCAACAACAAACCAACTAAACCCAAGAGTTCTGAGATTAAGCTTGTGACCAGAATTTTATACAACAGAACTAGAATTACCTATATTTCTCACCTTGGTGATTTTGACTGTTGAAGGAGCTCCAGGAAAACCCGGAATGCAAGTCTTGAATTCACTGATTTTACTGAAAGGCCCAACACCACAGCCATTAATTGCAGCAACTCTGAACCTGTACACTGTGCCTGGAAAAAGATCCTGTTTCTTAAGTAATCTGTAGTCCGGTACATCTGCACTTTCCATCTGAAAATAAAGCAAGTATTTGTGTTAATTTTAAAAATATTCTAAAGACAACTACCCTAAAAAAATATAAAGTGGGTACCCATAAACTGAGATTAACAAGTTTAATTGAAACTGAAAATCTATCTAATACCTTTATAATTAAATCAGAATTTACAAAAAGGTTCTGACTGAGGCACTAGGCCACCTCAAAACTGCTGATCTAAGATTCAATATGAGACTACACCTCCAACCCCCCAAAAAAAACATTTTTCAGTCATTTAAATTGAACTGCACCTCTTGGTTATTTTCTCAGGAAAGTAAAAAGCAAAGTATCATTTCCAACTGTATAGCTTATGATGTAATTAGCATACTCTTCTGTCCTATACATATTTTTCTTTCAAAACCAGTTATTCATATAGTTAGGAGTTGCAATTTGATGCATAGGTAAACAAAATGTTTTTAAAGAAAAGCACTGTAAGTTCGTAACAAATAGATTTCTGAAACATAAGTGCTACCATACTTCCATGTTTAAAATATGCATTGATGCATCCTTGAAACTTCCAATGGAACTATCTTCCTTCTGAATAATGTATAAGAAATCACAAGAAATGTAAACACTGTAAAATGCACTACGCTCTTCAAAACTTAAGGTGTGCAATATTTATAGTGAAGTGCTTTCAAAGAAAGTGTTCTGTTCTTTTGTTTCTTTTGTTTCAAGAAAACATATACCCATAATTTTTGTTTCTAGTTCACTAGGACATCATTAATTTATACTGTCACCATCAAAACTGCAATATTTTTGCAAGTTTCACACATATAGCATTTTCATATATAAATGTACACTTGCAACAACATTAAGTTAGAGAAATCTAATACAAAACCCACTACAGTTCCATACCTAGTCTTTTTAAACAGACCAGCTTATATCTTACTAGTATCTTTAACAATTTGTAAGCAAAGATTCTGGAAACAGAGACGAAACTTTGATCAAAATATTTCAATGCTGTAATAAAATATCATCTTAAAAAGCTGTGGTTTTTTTTTAGTTTTTAAGAATTTTTACTGATTTGAAAGTTCACTAAGTTTAAAATTCTTTCCTGAGGCTAGAAATAATTAGCGATAGCAAAATAAGACATTCCATATTATCATACCAAAACAACAAAAGAAAATTAATCTGGTTTAGGAAATAGTAAAAAAAGCTGAGTAAAATACATGAGGAACTACTGGTCACAAAATACAAAACTCCTATAAGCACCGGATCCTGATGCAGTATCAGAAAATCCCACATTTTGTTGTCAACCATATGAGCAACAGATTCCAAAATACGTATGTGCAAGCTATGTCAGAGAAGAATTAGCAGCTACCTTGTTAGAGATGCTCAGAGTTTCCTCTGGCAGCAAGTAGAACTGGCTCACCACAGCGCTGTTGTTCTTAAAAATTCCAACATCATACCACTGCCGGTCTCTTGTTTTCATGGGTGCCATCTGTCTTTGTGGAGTTTTCTAGTATTTGAAGAATACATTATGTAGACTACCCATACTTCAACATAACGTAAAAAAAATGTTAAGACTCTAGTAAATGTAAGAGACAACCCCCTTTTATACCAGTGTTGCTTTCTTATACTTCAAATGAATATGCACATATTATTAAAATACTGTTCAAAAGCAACTGGCTCTTATATATTGATTTATACACAGTCTATCATTTAAAAGAAAACAGCTGGGATGCCACCTTTGACATTCTAGTTTAAACAGGGAGTGGAAGAAATGTAAAGCTGTAGAACTAGGTGTCTGTAGCAGCCTGTAGTTGTGAGTTAATTTCACTCAGAGGTCAAGAAGTTCCACAAGGTGGTCCGACATCAGTAGTTGTACTTGGGATTCAGCTACACCTCAGCACCAAACACACTCTCCTTCAAGCCGCTGCTAACTCCCTTGTGGCTGAGAACAGGGCCTCTGCTGTGGCATGAGGTGATGATGGTGGAGGGCATGGGAACTGCTCCTGACTGACACAGAAAGACAAATAGAGTTTCTTGCTTGTCTCCAGGCACCAGGGAGGGTGCTTGCATGGTCACTGCGCCCAGCACAGACAGGCCATGATCCTGCTAGCATGGAAAAGGGGCAGGAGCGGCAGCTGCTCTTGGCAAAAGCACCCCAACCCCTCAGTGTCAGCTGCTGCTGCCCATCCTTAGCTCCTCTCTTTTGGTGGCAACAGTGGCACCTTGGTTTTGTGTATTAAGTTGTAAGCAGGTGAAATAGGAAGCATTTACTTTTTCAGGCAGTATTTACAGCTTGCATAGCCAGTCCCCATCTCCTCTAGAGAAAAACATGAAGATGTCAGTTTAGTTATGTTTCAAACCTACAGAAACATATAGCTGCTTCAGCAGCTAACACTAGTCTGATCTAATACATACTTCATTTTAAATTCAGTTGTGCATACAGAAAAACATTTTACATTTGCACATCATGCAGCAGAGAGACCATTCCACTGTGCCAGTCAATAAAAATGATTCAACAGCTGAAACACATACTTGGATCTCCTCCCAACTACGCAACTGCTACTTAGACTCAAATCAAACCCACAGAATGCAATTAGTTTTACAACAGAAATGTTTACCTCTGTATTATTCCCTTCAAGCCCTAAATATACATTGCTTTTCTCTCAGAGATATAATTAAAGGAAAACAGAAGAGCCCTTAGAACTAATCAACAGAACAATAAATACAGCAAATTGATTATACTTTTTCAGACTTACAGAGGAGTGTGAATCATTTGTCTGTCCAGTATTGACCCTTGTCGAAGGCGTGATATAAGCAGTTTCAGCAGCTAGAAACAAAAAGTTATATTTAAAATTATGAAAAATTTAACACAAAGTCCAGAGTATGAAAGTTGACCTCAATAGCCATTTACAAGTATTTGTTGCAAAAGTACGTCTCAGACTTCTTTTGCATGCAGTTCTATTTATAACACAAACAACTAATTTTGGCTTGCGTCATATCCACAGAACAACTCTAAGAGCCTGGCATTGCAGGCTGCTACAGATAATAGAAACAGAAGACAGGACTCAGAAAATCCTAAAAAGTGACAGAACTATGAAATCGATGTGAAATATTTGTGAACAAATAATCTAAATACCAGATTGAGGCATATACTGATGACATTGTATGAATAGTCTAAGCATGAAATCTTAATTTGAATGCATTGTTTCTGACACCAATACAGTCTGAATTCTGAACATGAGCAGATAATCTCTAAACAATCCTAACAAATGGGAAAAAGAACATTTATTAAATTTAAAACGTAATCTTAAAAAAAAAAGACAAATCAAAGCACACAAGCACATGAGCGACACAAGGGAATATTAGTGTTCTATACTTGTGTTTCTGGTTTTTGCTTTTAAAATACAATACTGTTAGGTAAAAATTACACTACTCACACGGCATCGATAAGAGAATACAGCTAACACTCAAAATAGTAGCAAAAGCACAGCCTGTTGATATTCACGAAAACCAAAACTTGAAAAACTACCAATATGTTTAGTGTCTGCATTGCTGCTTATTTCAGGTATTTCAAGCAGACTGTCACCACATTTGACTAGTGGCAAGCTAGCCACATGAACTGACCGCTTTTGTTACAGGGGTCAATTGTTTAAAATCAAAACCATCTAAGGTTACTATTTGTAGTCTTTTGCTGACTAAATAAACAGACAATCACTGAATGAAAGCAAACGTGCTACGGGTACCAAAGCTGGCTGCCACTGTTACTTAGAAAATGGGCTTCTGCATAAATGAAGATTTAAAGGACTTTTCACTCACAGGAAACAAAGAGGTTTACAAACGTATAAAAGGAATATCCTGATTTTAAAAGATGTTTAAATCATAGCAGAGATCACCCAGGCTGCCTAAGGTCCTCAATGCCCAAAGCCCTATCTCAATCCCAAGTACTAGTCAAGATGGGGATCCCACCACACTAGAGGAACTCTGATGGCCTTAGATATATATGGCTCAAAATACAGTATGTGAAACACATTTCAAACCTTCAGATTTTGAATTGAATGTTGTTAGTGAAGTTTCATCTTTAACAACTGCCCCATTTGTACTTGATGATTCAGTTTTAACAGCCTGCTGGGTTACCATAGTTTGTGTGCTGGAGACAGTACTGGATACAGAAGCATCAGGGTTTACAGTTCGTTTGTCCAAGTCATGTAATTCACCTACATTTGCTGAAGTCTGAGGACCTTAAAAAAAGGAAAATATTAACCAGAATTCAGTACTGGTAACACCTAACAAATCTCAACTTGATCTAATGGCTGTAGTTTCATATAAGACCAGAGGTTAGCTCAGATTGAGGTTAGAACAGATCTGATTATATTAATTGCTAATGCTTTCTTTAGGTATACAACTTAACAAGAGTCTGTCTGCACAGTCAGAGATATATGTAAACAGCAATATTAAAATGGCGATTTCATTTGTTTTAAGCTTGCTATTCTATATCTATTTGGTTATGAAAGGATTAATTTGGAAACAAATCCTAATATAAAGAGAAAGTATCCACACAAATCAGTATCACAGATTTGTAACAATCAACTTAACTACTGTGGAAGTCTGTTTCTCACTTAGCTAAGACCCAAAACTTCCACACAATACTTAAATTACACTGTGAAGAAAACGAAAATCCAACAATCTATAAATTACATGAAAGCAAAATATAAACAGATCAGTTGATCGAGCCTGAATTTACCACACAACATAAGGCACTTCAGTAAAATGCCTAAATCAGTGCCTAGTCATCTTCTATTTCCACTACCGTTGAGAGAAATGTGCTCCTCTCTACGTCACCTAAAATTTTACATCGGCTCATAGCTTTTCACTATTAACAGACAGAAGTAGTGTCACAGAGAGCCTGGAGTTACTATCACCTTAATGTTGTAAAATGAATCTGATCCTGTCAGTCTGTTCTTTGATGTTAAAAAGGGCTATTTATGTTTAGAGAGGCACGCTTGCCATCATAATAATGAATAATTGAGAATTTCATGTCCCTTGCAACACTTCAAACAACTTAAGCTTTCATTTTTCCTCGTATCTTCTAAAAAAATGTACAGTAATAACTAGCACAAGTTGGTTGTTTTTAAACTACAAAGGCCTGTAAAATAATTTTAAATTGCAAGACAAATAATCTTATGTCTATGAGATGAATTTTAACTCTCACTTTTTAATTAATTTTTATTCTATAGTCATCTTACTTGAAGTACAAACAGGCAAAAGAGAAGGGGCATTTGATTCTTTGAATCCTGTAGCATCTGCATGGTTTTTCATACTCTCCTGTGTAATCTTGTTTTCAGGTGCTGCAACCTTTTCGTTTCCTTCTACTTTTAATAATGAGTTGGATGAAAGGGAAACTTGGACCTAACCAAAACAACACATTTGTTAATGTTTAACTGCAAAGTTCAGAAATTTCAGTTGCAAACATGGCATGAAAATGCTTGCTTGAAAACAACAAACAAAAATCCTCCAACAAATCCCCCTATCACTTTAAATTAAAAAAAGAAACCAACCTCACAATCCACCTTATCTTTGCCATTATATTACAAAGACTCAAACTCTTAAGTTGACTTGTAATGTCCCTGACACGACACATACTAAATTTTACCTGAGAGTGAGCCCACATTCTTATGTTATTACATGGAAGTTTGTTGACACATACATTTAGCCTACTGGGGGGACTTGAGGGGATAGGAAAAATCACAATTACAGAGGCTTTCAACCTTTGCTTTCCTGGCACATACTTAAGATATTTCTAGAGTTAGTAAAATTTATAGTACTTCTAGATGCGTTTTCTACCAGAATAAATTATGGATCACATACAAGATCCGAGGCCTTACACATTTAAGAAAAGGTGAAAATTTCTAAAAACATGATCCTTTAGCCAGAGTTTGCCCTCCCTCTTTCTTTTAAATTGGCAAAACAGTGGACCATGTACAACTGCACAACCAGAACAGACAATAATTGGGTTTATACTGTAGTTGGAACCTACAACTAAGCAGACGAGCATAAGAACACTAACAAAGAAGGAATATGCCTTATCCTTTTTGCCTCCCACATCAATTTCACCAACATTTTGAGGATGAATAGTATTTCTAATGGTATCAGGCTCCCAGTTAGCATTCTGGAAGTCAATACAGTTGCGGTTTCCTTTCTGCATTACCAGGAAGAGGACTTTAAAGACTGTCAATTGTAAAAGTAAAAAGGATGTAAGAAAACAGACGCAACTACTTCAGCAGGTGTCTTTTTTGTTTTGTTTGATTTTTTTTTTCCTAAGAGAAAGCGTTTTAG
The DNA here is from genome assembly GCA_013398815.1 of Ibidorhyncha struthersii. Taxonomy (NCBI): domain Eukaryota; kingdom Metazoa; phylum Chordata; class Aves; order Charadriiformes; family Charadriidae; genus Ibidorhyncha; species Ibidorhyncha struthersii. Next base: position 196,857 of record VZSZ01000467.1, on the reverse strand, counting down.
CAATTCTCTCACTTCCCACACTACTGGCCACTTAGACCTTTTTCAGTTTACACTTACGTTATTAGGAATGACATTACTTTTTTGGCTGGGATGATCCACCTTCATTTCTGGATAAGGGACACTAGGGAATGACTGTGGACTTTGATGTAGAGAAGAGCCACCTTTCAGGTAAACAAAAGCAAATTCCAATCAGTTACATAAAACTTAACATTATGTTGGTTAGAATCTATTCCAGTAAGCAAGAGGGAGACCCGAAGTTGCCTGAAGGACGACTTGGTTCTAAGACTGAAATGAAACTGCATGGCCAGTCAGATAAAATCCCTTCCTCAGACTTTCCTTTCTCAAATCGTGCCCAGCACTGTACAAGTATCTGCATATTCAGATAGCTGGACAAAACTGACAGAGACAAGTTAAAGCTGAGTTTTCCATAATTATGATGCATAGATTTTGGGAATAACCAAAGAAATAGGGTCTCTCTCTCAAAATGATTTTTTTTTTTTTTAACAAACTCATATCAATTACTTTTGCAATCCTCTACTCTACCTTTGCACCAACACTAGTGTAACGTGATCTGACTGCTACCTTGTGGACTCAGCACTGATGTCTCAGGAACCCCAGTACCAGGTACTCCAGTCACTGATGGCACTGGTGAGTCAGCGTGTAACTGAAGAAGGTATCCTTCAACTGTCGGTACTTCATCCCATTTCACTTGAAAAGAGTTGGTTGTAGCTCTAATCAGCTGTACCTGTGATGGTGCTGGAGGTTTCTCTACAAGAAACCAATAAAACACAGATAGCAATGTTGAAATTGCCCTCCTTTATCAATTTAAGAAATATCTATAGAACGCAAGCAAAACCAATAGCTCCTTTTTCACTTATGTACAATATATACCAGACTAAACAAGAAGTAGTTGTCAAAGGTAGCAAGTCAAGTCAGAGAATTATAAGGTGCCATTCTTGAGTGTTCAAAAATGCTGAAGTTCTGATGCTTTGTTTTTTAATTGTTCTGCTGCTGCCAGTAAGCCTTTGGGTTGAATATACATCATCACAGGGATTACAGAGATAAGAGAACTTCATCCTTTCCTAAAAGGCTGCACACAGTTCTTTGGCTCCTAAAGCTTTATGTATTCCTGAAAAGGATTCACAGAAGACTGCGTTTCCTTTTTGCTTGCTCTTTGTGGCTAAAGTGAGCTTTCCCTCAAACTTCTGCAGATGCTGAAGCCTAGGCATGGTTCAATGCCAATGACCTGCTCCTCTCACTTGCCTTGATGCCTCACTAGGCTGCAATCTCAAGCACATACCTCCCCTGCTACTCTTTTATTTTTCATCTTCTGACTTTCCTGGGTGTGGGGGAAGGAAAAAAAAAAAAAAAAGAAAACACCATCTCCTAAATGTTTCACAGTCTCCAGCAACAAGTCTAACATTCTGCTTGAGCAGGCAACAACTCCCTCCCAAAAGTACTATTCTAGCTCACTCTCTTCCAATACCATCTGAAGTTTCAGGCCACCAAGCCAGCTACTGAGTAATTAGTGCTCCAGAATTCTCTTCAGCCCCAGGAACAATTTGGTCTTTTCTCAGATTCACCAGTATCTTTTTGCAGTCCAAGAGATGAGGAAGCAGCAGCAGCAACGATCCCAAGAGAAAGAGGGGTTTGGTAAAAAAGAGTAAGTAGCAGCAGAAAAGATGACCAAGAAGAGACGCCAGGGACCTTGAGTTCAGGTAAAACATCCTTTACCACCTTGTATCTACTGACTATGGCATGCAATGCAGAATCTAGCCACAAAGTTCTTTCGGAGGCTTTAAACAAGCCTTCCTAATTTTTTTCAGTTTAAGTTATAGCTGTAGCCTTCAAACAATCAACAGCAAAGTATGGTTTACTTCAATAAGCTTCAAAATTTAAATAATTTTAGAATTTGCTACAGCTTTAGATGTTGTGATGATCAATGATGCCAGCTTCCCGTACGTTAATAATAAAATATGGAACACAGAACAAGTCTCTTACTTATTTCTGACTCACCAGTATCAAGGTACCAAAGATCTTTGCAGCAAACTTGATTGTTCCAAGCTTTTCTGTAACCATCTCTACCACTCCAGATATACAGACGAGTGCCAACCGCTACAGCACAGTGTCCTGCTCTTGGCCCTGGTAACAAGTTACTTTTGTCCTCCTGGCAATCTGAGATCAGACCTATCCATTCTGTGGTATCTAGTAAATGAAACTCGAAAAATTTAGTTTCTAGATGTTTTCCAAAACAAGCAATACAGATGTTAATACACTTAACTGCTCAGAGAAAATGAAAATAAATCACCTCTGTTTTTATAGACAATTGCCTTTCAATTTGCAACATTACAAAGAGAAGGTCGCTTTCCAATTAGTTTGCAAGATACGATCAATTAACACAGGATGAATTTTCTGACCTCTGGTTGTCTCTGTCAGGCAACTACAAAATCAGAAGTTGAAGATTCAGAGACTGTACTATCACGTTTAGAAAAAGCTCGTTTCAGGATCTGTCTTTTGTGTCCTACTATAAACGAAGGAGGAGTATCTATACTACTTAGCATTAAAGTTGTATGAACAAAGATTTGCATCAGCAAACATGCTGAATGTTCAAAGAAACACAGTAATAATAAAAAAAAATCACTTCTTAAGAAAGATGTAAAAAAAACTGGCATCTTCTTTAGTCATTTAGGATTACGACTGTGTATCCTAAAACTTTTCTCAGGGTCTTCAAAATACTTATTCTACTCTGTTAAGAAAGTATTAATTCAAAATGCCCAATCCCAGAAAGGCAGAAACACTGACCCAAATTAAGATAAGAAAATGAACCGGTACATTTCCATTCACCATCATGAGCAGAAATTTCACCTCCTGCTGACTGTGGAACCCATCCACCAAAAACATACATTCTGAAATATAGGAAAAGAGGGAAGAGGGAAAAAGAAAAGAAAAGCCAATTAACATCCAGATCTGCTGCATGTGCTCTCTCAAACTAGGACAAAACAGAAAATTTCCAGTGCTTTACAATTGTGGTTTACAGCAGATTTTATTTGTGTCTACTCTCTTTAGAAAGTATTGTTGCAGACATCTACCTTCTGAAATTTTTGAGGAAGTTAACCAATTAAAAAAACAACCAGACAAACCCCACCCCAAACTCCTCAAACAGCTCGCCAAAACCAGAAGTTAATGCTGTATCTTTTTACAAACCACCAAACTGCTAATACTCTCCAGAAATCACACATTTACATGGAGTTTCTACAACCCTTTACGGTGGATCTCTCAATAAACCATTCTAAAATTAGAAGACCAGTATCTAAGTCAGATAACAAAATTTAAATGCAAGCTACAAACATTTTATGTAAATAATAAAAAGCTAAGTCCTTGGATCATAACATACAAAGCTTTCACACTCTTTTCCCCCCTTGCTTCTTTCTCCTCACACCAGCCTGTAAGCGGATATAAAATGAACTGAAATCCAAGTTAAAAAGTCCATTTAATCAATGCTATCTACCAAAACAAACCACACTGGCAAGAAGCAAAGTAATGAGGAACAGACTACACAAAAACTGGCCCACGAGAATGTGGAATGGTTTTGCCTAGAACTAGTTCTACTCTTTGGGCAGTTTTCTTTGCGTAGCTACTTCATTGTGTCACAGACACAGAGGCACTCAATTTGACTCCTGACAGACCCAGCTCAGGTCCAGCTGAGTCTGCCCCAGAATTCAAAAAGGTGCATTAAGAAGCCTGGAAAGCTGCTTGTGAGTCGGGCAGATTGTCCTGATGGATGGAAACACCGACAGTTGGATAACCTTAAATTCATGATGGTACTTCTTAATTTCCACTGAGGACAACAGAAGCAGAAAAGTACTCTACAGGGCTGACGGTTTATACTGAGCAGTAGTGGATAAGCATCATCATTCTCCTACTAGGTGTACCTTTCTAGAGTTGAGCTTTTAACAACAGACATACTTGTTTCCTATTACATTGGCCGTATGGAGACTGCGAGGAAGTGGTACTGTCCCTTTAGTTTCTGGTCTTGACCAGGTCATGGTTTCTAAAAGAAAAAGAATAACCCCCCAAAAAAACATATTACTGTGTATTTCACTACCTGGATTTTAGGAGGGAACATACCTCTAACATTCAACAAAACAAAATGTCATGTTTTTAAGATGGCCACTTTAAAAAATGAAAGTGCAATAACAAGCACTTCAAGCTTATTTTAAAATTCACAGGAAATATTGACAAACTGTTTGTCAGTTTATCAAAAAGATACGTTATGGTTTCATTACAGTTATTCAACTCGGTTATCATAGTGAATCTTCAAAGCATTCTAAGGAAACAATCTCACGGTGTGACCAAAATCAGTGACGATAATATATGCAAACAACACTGTATCTATTTAACTCCAAAAATTATAAAAGGATAACATCATTGTGTAACTCCCAATAATATCTGCACGACATAATGCCATTAATCATTATATACTGTAATTTTTCCTCTTAGCCAGTAAGGCCCCTGCACTGACTTCTACTGGCAAATCAACTCACCTATGTCAAGTTCCCAGAGATCATTAAGCCGACAGCCACACATCCCTCCAAAAATATACATCTTTGGATTTCCCAAATCTTTTCTGCAATATACGATGGCTGTGTGAGATTCTCGGGGAGACGGCAAGACCCCTTTGGTCACAGGAATACTCCAGCCGACAACTCCAGAACCGTGTTGCAGCTCCAGTTCATAGAAATCATTTAAATATCTAGGGTATTATTGACAAAGTATGAAAAAATCTCTTATAAGCAAGATTAGAAGTGAGCTTTAATCCCTGACCACTTCCAAGTATTACAGATTTCAGTCTTGGGAGAGTGTAGAATTTTAAAATCCCCAGAATATTTGATGGCATTATGGACAGTACCCAATGGATTTAAAACAAAAAAATGAACTATTATAACTTGTTGCCTCTAAGGAAAGCATGATTTCATATCATACTTGATACACTGCATCACATGAAAGAAACATTAAAAACTGGTAAAAAACATTCTTAGCAGAAATTACTACATATGGACAAACTTGGAATAAACTGCGAAGTTGTGAGAAATACATGATGATGTGGAACATTAGAGATAAATTTCTGCAACTCTAAGGCAACAAAGGTGAAAAGAATCTGTTTCTTTTCTGATGTTTTCAGGCTGGCCAACAGACAATTAGACATTTGTTGCCAAACCTATTGGCAAGTTATTTTTAGATAATGGTGTTTAAATCTTGGCATTCACACCAGATACCTCTTGTTTACTGAGCTTAAAATTGCCAGTTTATAGCTTAGTGGATGTAAGTGCTCTGAACTGCAGGGAAATGTGGGTATAAAAATTCACCATTATAGCACTGTTTGCCAATAATAAAGGCAACTTCAGCTGTTACTTTAAAAAATTTCCAGATTAATTCACAACTGTTTTCCACAGCATTCTAGAGGAAATTTCCATTGTGAATTCCCTGATGACTCATGAGAGACTGCTGATTTAAGTAATTCTAACAAACAAGCCATTCTTAAAAACATCACCCAAAATACTAGGAAAAATACCAAAATCTACTCATGTTTCCCTCCAGAAGTGTTAGAGCTGTCAGTCAGTGTTACATATTGAGGGATGAGCTTAAATAGTAAATATTTATTAAATATTGTGCTATTGTACGGTGAGGGTTTTTGAGTGGAAGAACTCTAACAGTAAGCATTTTCCTCTTAATAAACTCCAAAATGCTTCAAAACATGTTTGTGCTCCCAGATTTTATCTCAAAACCACTCAAATTTAATAAATATTTAAGCTTCTGAGCATGTAACCCCTCCACTGCATAAACAATCCAAGTGTGAGCACTTGGTACACAAGACGGCCTCCCTAGATTGTTCCTCTTCAAAGTTGTCATATCTAGTAATTTATTTTTAAAGACATCGAATTCAAACCAAATCAGCATACCTGGGAACGTTGTTATTTGAATCCTCACTTTCATTTGCCAGGCCACCAAATAAATAGCACTTGTTACCATATAAAGAAAAGCTGTGGCCAAGTCGAGGACAAGGTGGTGATCCAGTGGAAGGAGCCTGAGGTTTTACTTTTTTCCAGAGCCATCGACTTGCCTTAACAACAAGAAATATATATTCAGAAATATCTTCATTTATAGGCATTCATAGTCAATAGAATTCAGATAATATTAACAATTGTATATTTTCTGAATTATTTTTAAGGGCATGCTCGGCTTCTCTTAGGATATACACTAAAAGGGACACATAAGGGCTAATGTTCATAAAACATTAAATACTTTATCTTTTATTTAGACTAGATGGAAGTCTCTTTTTCAAAGTTATTTAGATTTTCTCCATCATCAGAACCTATTTAAAGAGTTTATTCTTCCTGGAGGAGAAAAAAGCTCATCTTAACTTTCCTCTGCAATTGGTAAAATATGTTTGCTCATAAATAGATAAATAAAGTAGTCCTCAAAACCGAAACATCTTCATACATTTCCTACCTGTAATTCATATAAATCATTACTGTATCTTCCATATTCAACCATTCCTCCAAAAACTAGTATTCTGGTACCATCACAAACAAATCCATGCGCTGCACAGCCTGGAGGAATATCTCCCCTTACAGCAGGAAGGAACCACTGATTTGTAGCTATAGGGGGCAGGGGGAGAGAGAAAAAAAAAAAGAGAAACTTCAAACACTGAGAAGAAAAGTATATTTTTAAACACCTCTGCTTTCTATAGAATTACCTTTTTCCTGTAGATAACTGTGAACGGGTTGTTTGTTTAACACTCAGTTTTAACTGAATTTTTAATAAATAATAATTTCAATATTTATAAAGATTAAATTATATAGCAAATATAACAAATACAGATATTAAATTATCTTTTAATAAAAACAAAAGCAAACACCTCTATCAAACCAATGTTATTCAATATATGAATGAGCACATGAGGTGACTGTAACTAAGTCAGTTACCAAGGGTCACGTAGCAATTTAATAGACTTGCCAAAAAAAGAGGCTAATGAGGAATGTAAGTACAGTTCCACTCAAAAGAGGTAACTACGCTAACTCAGAGGAAGCTAGCCCTAGAAACAGAATTATTAGAGCCACAGCATCATGGCAGTGTGCCTGGATTTAACAGCCCTATTGAAAAACTAATTACACGGTTCTAGGGCTAATGGTAGTATCTACAGAGCACTCATACTGATACATGCGAGAGGACAGGCACGGAGGCAAGAAACAGCAACTGAGACTGCCTGATCCAGCAGCAGCATAGTGGTGTTTAAACTGTTCTGGAGCAAAAGAATTACAGGAGATACTGTCTCCTTTTTCCTGAGCTTTTTTTCATGACCATAAAGAGGAAAAGTGTGAAATTAGAGGCTTCCAGTAAACGTTGCTGCAGGGCATGCCTTCGCTGTGTGCCAGCTCCTCAGAAGTCATCACGCTCACAGCAAGAGCCGTGGATGACATCCCAAACTCTGGCAGTCCAGGTCACAACCCTGCATCTTAAGCCCCCCGAAAAAAAAAAAAAGGTGAGTTTGGGCCAAACACCCATCTGGGAACTGGAACAACTGAGTCGTGATCCCTTTTTGTCACTGCCGCAAAGAGGGCGACACCTTTAGCAAAAAGTCTGGACAGAAAAATAAAAAAAAAGAATGTTAAGGACCCACTCATAAGGCACCCATCAGAACCTCTGTTCTGAAAGACTGTATAACTGTACTATCTACGAGCTTTCTTTAGACTACTCATCAAAACTGAAAGGTTAACAGATTTAAAAGAAAAAAATTCGATTGGGTAGAGCAGATTCTAACAGTAAGCATTTTCCTCTTAATAAACCCCCAAAACATGTTTCTGCTCCCAGATG